>CM069160.1:5569146-5634146 GCA_035221665.1 Okamejei kenojei | reverse complement strand
TTTGTGTGCAGTTTTTGTCCCCTAATTTGAGGAAGGACCTTCGTGCTATTGAGGGAGTGCAGCGTAGGTTTACAAGGTTAATTCCTCGGGTGGCGAGACTGTCATATGCTGCGCTTGTATACTCTGATGTTTAGAAGGATGAGAGGGTATCTCATTGAAACATATAAGATTGTTAAGGGTTTGGACTAGCTGGAGGCAGGAAACGTGTTCCCATTTGGGGGAGTCCAGAACCAGGGGCCACAGTTTAAGAATAAGGGAAAAGTGGGTATGTGTTCTATTATGTCGTAAGGTACCGAATTGAAATATCATATGTCGCTCTGAGCGAGAGGTTGGTGAGTCCTCGCGTAAATAATGCAATTAGCTTTGGTCACTTTGTTCACAAGAAAGATGTCATTAAGATGGACAGAGAGCAGAAAATATCAAATGGGATGTTGCTAGCACTCGAGGGCCTGGAATATGTGGAGAAGATTAGTAGTTTTGTTTAGTTCATTATTGACACGTATATCGAGGTGAAAGAAAACGCTTGTGTTACCCAGTGCTATCCAGTAAAAAAAGGCTATACTTAAATGCCACCAAGTTACCCACAGTGCACAGATACAGGATAAAGGACACAGTATTTAGTGCAAGATGTAACATTGTGTTCCTATGCAGTCCGATAAAAGATAGTTCAGAGGTCTCCCATATGGTAGGAGGGATGTAAACTCTGCTCCTGAAAGTGGATATATGAGTTTTCAAGCGTCTGCACCCTCCTGTCTGATGGGAGAGGGGAGATCAGGGAGTGGTCTTTAATGGCCCTTAATTACGTTGCTGGTCTTGCCGAGGCAGTGTGAAATGTAGATGGAGTGCATGTAAGTGGAATTGGATTATATGTTGATCTGAGCTACGTCCACAACTCCCTGCGATTTCTAGTGTATTTTAATGGAGATTTATCCAAACCAGGCTGTGACGGATCCCGATAAGATGCTTTCTACGGCGCATCAGTGTGTGTTAGTGAGAATTATTGGGGACATACCGAACCTCTTCGGCCTTCGGAGGAAATCGATACACTGGTGCTTTCTTGGCTAGATGCATTGGTGCTTCGATGTGGCTGGTCCAAGCCAAATGGCTGGTGACATTTATTCCGATGAACTCGAATCTTTCGATCATCTCTGCTTCGGCAGCAGCAACGTTGACTGGGCTGTGTCTAATCTTTCGTTTCTTGAAGTCAATCACAACCTCCTTTGTCTTGCTGTCATTGAGGGATAGGTTGTTGCCTCGGCAGCAGGTTACAAGGTTCTAGATCTCTTTTCTGTACTCATTCTTTCATTTTTCCATATCCGGCCCATTACAGTGGTATCGTCTTCGAAATGTCTGTTTGGTTTGATTGATATTCGGTTGACAGCCTTGGGTTTATAGGGAATATAGAAGGAGGCCGATTATGCATCCTAAGCGTTGACAAATAACATAGTGGATATAGCAGGCTAGGTTTGTATTTCTTACAGCGCAGGAGACCTGGGGGTGGTCGTATAGAGATATAAAATCCTGCGGGGAAATACCAGGGTAAAGGAGTCAAGAATTAGTCAATAAAGTTTAAAGATTAATAGACCTGAGGGACAGCGTTTCACAAAGATGGCGGCGAGTATATTGAATGAGCTAATGAGCCAGAATATCTATTTGATGCAAGCACAACAACTTTTAAAATACCTTTCTGCAGGTACACGAACGGGAAATGCGCGGATGGATATGCATCAAACGCTAGTAAATGGGAGTAGCTTAGATGGGCGTCTTGGTCAGAATGGGCGTTTGGCTGTCGGGCATATTTCCTGCATGTTTGACACAATTTCTCTGCGGCGCCACTTCAGAGATTTTGTTTCACTTAGCGAATGCAGTGCTCATGTAAGTATTATCTATTCCTGTGTGTCCGCTATCTCTGACGAATCCCCAGTTGATTAAGTCATTTGTTAAATCCTTTTGGAATACCTTCTATAACATGTGGACAGCAATGCCAGCAACCCCATCTCTTAGGTCCGGAACACCGTTTGAATTCGTCACAGACAATTTGATCTTAAAATACGCTTTGCTGGGCCTCAACGAATTCTCGTTCTCCTATCCTATCCTATGCTAATATTTCCAAAAGCGACCCTTCTCACCAAAGGTAGATAGACTGACCTACAGTTGCATCATTATCATTCCGTCTTATATGAAGAAAGCCGAAACAAGGTGTACTCTCCGGACTTCGAAAAACACTGTATTCCGATTTCGTCCAACTTTCCGCTCAGAATCGATAGACTGTTCCCATGCAGGCCTGTTGACATACCTACTTTAAGTTCAACCAGCCACTGTTATTTATGTGCGAGAAATCCATATTGTATTCTGTGCCATACGTTTCCTGCATTCACTGCAGCATCGGCAGCAATCCCTTCTCTGAAGCCGGCCAATCAAATGTATAATGTAATACCTGAGGTGTGGCCTTTGAATCCTTGAGCAGTTTTCCCAGGTTGCCCTGCAAGCATAGCAATAGATGTCTTCACCAAGTGAAATGAACTGCCACGTTTCATCTTCATAATCTGAATCGTAACTAAATATTCCCACATATCACACAGCAAATGGACACTTGTTCTCTGCTGCGAAAGGAGGTTCGGGTTTAGTTTGAGGTTTTTATTCTCACGTATGGTATAACGAGGTATAGTGAAAAGCTTCGTTTTGCAAGTAATCCAAACAAATCGAATATACAAAACAAACACACAATCAGTTCCAACTCAAGTACAATACAGAGAGGAAAGATGAAGATGCAGAATATCGTTCTCAGCGCTCTATGGCATCACAGTGCATCGGTTCCTCGGCCCACGTCGAATGTCCAAATGGGGCAGTAAAGCCGAAATTAATGGACCGAAATTCTAATCATCATAATCATAATCATACTCTATTAGCCAAGTATGTTTTGCAACATACGAGGAATTTAATTTGCCATACAGTAATACCAATAAAAAGCGGCAACACACAAAATACATGCAACATGAATATCCACCGCAGTGACTCCTCCGCATTCGTCACTGTGATGAAAGGCGAAAAAATGTTCAATGTCTCCCTTCTTTATCCTCCAGCGGTCGGGGGCTTCCATCCTTCCGTTGACGGGACGATCTTACTCCCATAGCCGGCGGCGGGCCTCCTCGTCGGGGCGATCAAGCTCCTGCATCGGGGAGGGGGGTGGGGTTCTCAGCTCCCCCTAGCCGGGCGATCTACCCCGGTTCGCGGCTATATGAACGTCGTGTGGCTTTTGAAGCTTCCCGAAGACGGTCTAAATCAGTGACTGCGATTTCCTTGACGTTAAAGTCCGCAGGCGTCGATCCCAGGAAATGAATCGGCTCCGATGGTAACTTCACATCCCGCGGTGGGGCTCAACGTCAGTCCCGAGCCAGGCCTCCAGCTGCAAGATGTTAGGCCGCAGAGCGACCGGCGATACGATCTGAAAAACAATCGCATCTCCGGCAAGGTATGAGATTGAAAAGATGTTTTCCTCGACCCCCCCCCCCTCCGCCGCCCACCCCCACATAAAACAAACCAGAGAACATTAACACAAACCTTTAAACAAACGAAAAATAATAAAAAGACGCAAAGTAAGACAGATTGTAGGCGAGGCTGCATTCGAATCACCATTTAGTAGAACCCGATATCGTTGATATAATTCCTGTACTCTCGCGTCAGTTATAATTTTTGATTCACAGCTTTAGCCACCTGTAAAATGGAAGAATGGCGTCCATTCGCAGTGAAGGAGGCATTCTTGTAATTGCCTTGAGAGAGACAGGAGGAAGTCGTCACAAGCGTTATAGGAGGCATGGAGTAAATGAGGTGCTAGAGGAGTATAAAGAATGTAAAAAGAATCTTAAGAAAGAAATTAGGAAGGCTAAAAGAGGATATGAGGTTGCTTTGGCAAGAAAGGTGAAAGTAAATCCAAAGGGTTTCTACAGCTATATTAATAGCAAAAGGATAACGAGGGATAAAATTGGACCATTAGAGAACCAGAATGGACAGCTATCTGCAGAGCCAAAAGAGATGGGGGAGATATTGAACAATTTCTTTTCTTCGGTATTCACCAAGGAGAAGGATATTGAACTCTGTGAGGTAAGGGAAAAAAAGTAGAGTAGCTATGGAAACTATGAGATTCAAAGAGGAGGAAGTACTGACACTTTTGAAAAATATAAAGGTGGATAAGTCTCCAGGTCCTGACAGGATATTCCTAGGACATTGAGGGAAGTTAGTGTAGAAATAACAGGAGCTATGACAGAAATATTTCAAATGTCATTAGAAACGGGAATAGTGCCGGAGGATTGGCGTACTGCGCATGTTGTTCCATTGTTTAAAAAGGGTTCAAAGAATAAACCTAGCAATTATAGACCTATTAGTTTGACGTCAGTGGTGGGCAAATTAATGGAAAGGATACTTAGAGATAATATATATAAGCATCTGGATAAACAGGGTCTGATCAGGAACAGTCAACATGGATTTGTGCCTGGAAGGTCATGTTTGACAAACCTTCTTGAATTTTTTGAAGCGGTAACTAGGGAAATTGATGAGGGTAAAGCATTGGATGTTGTCTATATGGATTTCAGTAAGGCCGTTGACAAGGTTCCCCACGGAAGGTTGGTTCAGAAGGTTCAATCTTTGGGTGTTAATGGCGGAGTAGCAAGATGGATTCAACAGTGCTGAATGGGAGATGTCAAAGAGTAATGGTGGATGGCTGTTTGTCAGGTTGGAAGCCGGTGACCAGTGGGGTGCGTCAGGGATCTGTGTTGGGTCCACTGTTGTTTGTCATGTACAACAATGATCTGGATGATGGGGTGGAAAATTGGATAAGTAAGTATGCAGATGATACTAAGATAGGTGGTATTGTGGATAATGAAGTAGAATCTCAAAGTCTACAGAGAGATTTGGGCCATTTGGAAAAGTGGGCTGAAAGATGGCAGATGGAGTTTAATGCTGATAAGTGTGAAGTGCTACATCTTGGCAGGACAAATCAAAATAGGACGTACATGGTAAATGGTAGGGAATTGGGGAATGCTGTGGAACAGAGGGATCTAGGAATAACTGTGCATAGTTCCCTGAAGGTGGAATCGCATGTAGATTGGGTGGTAAAGAAAGCCTTTGGTGTGCTGGCCTTTATAAATCAGAGCATTGAATATAGGAGTAGGGAAGTAATGTTAAAATTGTACAAGGCATTGGTAAGACCAATTCTGGAGTATGGTGTACAATTTTGGTCGCCTAGTTATAGGACGGATGTCAACAAAATAGAGAGAGTACAGAGGAGATTTACTAGAATGTTGCCAGGGTTCCAGCAACTATGTTACAGAGAAAGGTTGAACAAGTTAGGTCTTTATTCTTTGGAGCGCAGAAGGTTAAGGGGGGACTTGATTGAGGTCTTTAAAATGATGAAAGGGATAGACAGAGTTGACGTGGATAAGCTTTTCCCATTGAGGGTAGGGAAGATTCAAACAAGAGGGCATGACATGAGAATTAAGGGACAGAAGTTTAGGGGTAACGTGAGGGGGAACATCTTTACTCAGAGGGTGGTGGCTGTGTGGAATGAGCTTCCAGCAGAGGTGGTGGAGGCAGGATCGATTTTAACATTTAAAAGTAAAGTGGATAGGTATATGGACGTGAAGGGAATGGAGGGGTATGGTCTGAGTGCAGGTAGATGGGACTAGGGGAAAACAAATGGTCGGCACGGACTGGAAGGGCCGAGAGGGCCTGTCTCCGTGCTGTAATTGTTATATGGTTATATGGTTTGTGGTCAAAACCGAGCTGTCGGAACGAATGAAATGCAGAGCATCTGATGTAGACAGACTCGCGATTTTCCGCTGTCGTTTTTATTCATTTTCTAAAACTTATAAAAATAATAGTCAAAATGTGCACGCGACCCGCAAGACAGGAGAACGAAATGCGGCAACAGTTGTAAATAAAGTATTGGTTTTGTTGTAAATAAACTGAAGGTTCGGTCGGCTGAATTATACTTTTGAATATGCAAAACGTAAGTATTTTGAGAACTTTGTGAGCTATCGGACACAGCCTCTGCGAATATTGATGAAAATGCGGGCAGATTTTCGAAATTGAACCTTCATTACAAAGACACCTGTCATCGCAATATTACTATCCTCCGTGTTTTCGTGGAGTGCATTTTGGGATTCACAGCTCTTTGAGTTCCAGTATAATTGAAGTGAACTGGTCCTTAATATTTCCATCTGCAAATGGAAAGGGCTCCACAGCTTGATCAGTGTCAGTCTCCTCAAGTTTAGCTTCATATAAGTTGATTTGTCTTAAGCTTAATGAAAGTCTTTGCCGAAACTCGGTCAATAATACAGATAATCATAATAGTAATACAATGTTCAGACTTCCCATGTGAGTACCACGCACTGAACCATAGCATTTTCAAACCATTCGTTTTTGTGCTGTTATGGTCTTCTTGTCAAAACAACTGCGGTACTTTATGCAATTCTGCCAAGTTTTCTGTGTAGCTGATTTGGCTTTTATGTTGCACCAATGTAAGTAACGGGAGAGTATTACATTTTGCATGATAAGCAATAGAACTGAACAAAGAGAAGTCATGGCATTTGATCTAAAAATAGTATTTTAAGATGAACGTGCCTTGAATATGTTAGCCTTTTAGCCGATGAATGCGTGTTAAAGCATCGACGACACAATGTCCCATAATTGTCGTGATAAGTTGCAGTAAACAAAATGCAATTCCTCTGTGGGATCATTGGACTGGATAATTCCAATCGTTTCGCAGTTCTTATTCCACTGAGAGGTATCTCTGAATTATAAATACGACTTAACTATGGGCTGATCAGCACATTTGTTCACCTCGACCGCAACGTAACTACCATTCAAAAATGGGTATGACTACAAAGAGATTGATGAGATGTATTTACTATCCAATCCTTGTATCAATTGGTGTTCCGGGTAAGCCCTTTTAGCACACGTGTCGACTTATTTTTATCTTCTTGGCTTAAGGACTTTGGTATCTTTCAGCAAAACTATATTTTTTTACCAGATGCCTATCAAGTAGTTGATGTAAATGGCTCTCTAAACCATGTGATCTCTTGGTTATTTCCGTGAACAATTTGATTGATTAAACCTTTAGGCCTCGATAGTCGATGTGCTCCATTGAATTTTCCAGCCAAATATAAGTAGACAACTTCTTGGCAACTGTTCAAATGATCGTATATGGCTAATTTGCTCCATGTATTGTACATGTCACAGAAATCGAGAAGATGTTTCGTTTAACTGCAGATGCAATCGTTCCAACAGCTAGAAGGATGTACCCATTCTCCGATCATTCACACACGTCTAATTAACTGTGATGCGTTGAAAGAATGGGCTTGATAGCCCTCGCCTGCCAATAGTGGACTTCATAATTCGGTTACACTTAACGATATTCATCTCTGTTCGCTGCTAGGTTCAGGAATCTTGAGCAAAACACAAAGTGCAGGGGGAACTGAACGGGTGAGGGACCATCCGTGAAGGGAGTAGACAGACAACGTTTTCGGTCGGGTCTCTTCTTCCGTTTGAAGAAGGGTTTCGACTATGAGAATGTGGTGTTTCAAACAGATGTCACAGTATCAACAGGGAGATAACGCAGAGAACTGAGACAATGGGGTATTTCTTAAATACCGGGAATTTGTTTTGTGGAAGCGAACGCATTGGGTTTTGAATCTGATTCGATGAGTGAATTTGCCTCATAAAAAAAACTAAACACGAAATCATTCTGCCCTTCAGAATCCAAAATTGCCCACATATTTTAGAATGTGATTCTGGAGACGCATATTCTTTTGGAAATATGTCCATGGTTTAAAATTGCTTTTGTTTTTTGTTTTTTGACACTGTTAATTCCCACTGCAATAACACCACAATGGTTTCGCATCTTAAAAGGTAGCCGTAAAATACTACGTGGCACCGGTAAGATATTTTGAAATATCACTGTGACAGTCACATGTGACATTAAAATATTCCTATTCCGAAATAAGTCACCCGTGTCTTTTTCAATTAAAAAACTGTGTGTTTGTGCTGAAAAAATGTGTTTCAACTTGATCCGACACAATTTCGGCAGGTTGATTGCCAATAGTCTTATTTAAAACTTGTTTGAAGGATTTAAGCGAAACTAAAGACGTTGCAGTCCACGAAAAGTAATGCAAGGATAATTGGACCGGCATATTCTCACGCTAGGAAAATAATTGTAATTTTGTTTCTACTTTACAGTTTATGTATTTGCTATCGTTAAATTTGTGGTTTCTTCAAACGCTTTACAGGTTCTGCAATGTCTGGCACAGGAACACCTCACAGTTCTGACACCTTAAATGACCGTGAATATGTAAACTACTTTTTCACATTCAATCCTGAATGAGACTTCTATTTGCATTCTACTTCATCAGGCTCCACTATTGTCTGCGACCGATATATTTGCCGAACTAACTGGTGGTCTTATCCTCATAACTCTGTGTTTCAAGCAATTTTTAAAGTTTGCGTGCTAATGCTTGCAAGACAGTAAGATCATATCAGAGATTATAGGAGTGAGGTGTTCCTTGGTCATTTTCATGTATACGATAATCGATTTGGAGCATGAACTTCCAGAAATATTGAATAAAGTGACTTTGGTCTGTGGTGGAAAAAGAGCTTTCTAAGTCTGACATGCATGGAGATCATGTTATGGCTCTAAACATCCTCAACGCGATTTGCTTCATTTTGATTTTGCGACTTAAATATCCAATAAAAGGAAAAGTTTGAAATAGAATGGAATAAAATGGGTCTCTAGGAAAAAGACTGCATATATTTATAGCAGATATTGAAAATGGATGCCGTTCAATACTTATATGCCTGTAATAAATTACAGTATTAGATTCTGCTGACGTTAAATTTCTTTGGTAATCTCTGATTCAACCATTCGACGATTATTATCCAGTAAATATATTCTCAGGATTCCTTCGTCGTTGTTGGGAAATTTCGTTATTTAACTATTTGAGTGCTTGCACAAACAATTTTATGTCTGCAGTAAACCAGGGTCAATATAGGCAAGAACTGAACAGTGCCGAAAAGGAACTTTTTGGATCTGCTGTCGAAGACATCAACGGAAACGGCAACTAGTAAATATTATTTATTAAGTAATAGTAAATAGTGAATACGTCCCAAAATAAGATAACGTGAGAATAATGTAGATTATTTTATTTGTATTACACGAGTTTCCAGGTGTAGATGCCTTTTCTTGTATCCAGAGAACACACCGGGGACATTTTTTCACACAATGTGTGATTTACAGCTGACTGTCCGTTGGCTGCAGATTATTGTGTTGTTTTTTTATTGATTTCGTGGCCTTCGAATAAGGTATTCACCTGTAAACCTGCCACAACACAATCTTGAACAAAGATATCAACGCAAAATAAATGTTCTTTATACAGCGGAGTAACTGAGTCGCATTGGAGCGATGTAATTACCAAAGTTCAGGTGGAAATGAACATCATAAGCCACAGTGTATCGTTGTAAAACAACTGCCCCGGTGCGCTGCTTTTGTATGAAAGAAATATGTAGCTCCGAATGATATCTTGATCTCTATGGCACCTGTGGGGAATCCTTAATTTTATAATAATTTTACGTTCATTTGTTTGTGTTGATGGATGCATGAGCGACAACTAATTGTCCCTGGTTTGTGTAGGGTGGTGTTGATGTGCATGGCTTGCTTGTCGATGAGGACTCGGTGGGCCGAAGGACCTGTTTCGGCGCTGTCTCTCTAATCAAAAAAAGATACTGCACATTGGTTTAGAGATTTAGAGATATGATTCAACTGCTATTCATCCCTTCGTAATACGAACTTTAAAATCAATTTTATTTCTTGCTTTCTAGCTAATTTATTGGCAATTTTCATCATGTCCTCTGGAAAGTGCGGACTGTCAAAATGCATCACGAAATATCTGGTATGGATGGCCGCAGGTGATCTCATGCACTTGATAGTTGGTGCGCTTCTTTTCGAGATGAAGGAGACATATTTTTCTCATGCGTTTCTCAATATTACTCCAATTTGCCGTCTTAATATGGCCATGATTTATGTTGCCATTGATGGCTCTGTCTGGCTAACTGTGGCCTTCACATTTGATCGATTAGTTGCAATTTGTTACCAGTCATTGCGCACAAAATATTGCACGGAGAAAAATGCAGCAAGGGTTATAACAGTGGTTTGTTTCTGGTGCGTTTTGCAAAATATTCCCGTCTTCTTCGTATTTGAAGCTGGAGAAATAATTGACGGCGTCGCTTGGTTCTGTCGTATAAGACCAAGCTTTTACACCTCGCCTATTTGGAATGCATATTTCATGTCTGAGATAATTTTAACCCCAGTGATACCATTTGCCTTGATCCTCGTGTTCAATGTCTTAACCATAAAGCATATTATAGTGGCGAACCGAGTCAGAAGTAAACTCCGAGGAAATAACAATGAGAACGGTCAAGCCGACCATGAAATTGAGAACCGAAGGAAATCAATTATTTTACTGCTCGCAATATCTATTAGTTCAATTATGTTATGGCTGGTAAATTTTGCTTGCTTCGTCTCAACATTGTTTTCAGATAATGAATTGATGGAAGCCGGGGACAATGGCCCTTTTACCATTGTGGAAGAAATTGGGTACCAACTAAGATTTCTAAGTACGTGCACAAATACATTCATTTACGCTGCCTCACAAAGGAGGTTTAGAGAAGAATTGAAGAATATGATCAAACGCCCTCTGATATTAATTAATAGGTTACATGGGTGTAGACCACAAAAACAATTATGTAACGTTAAATGAATTTCAATTGTTCGTCCGATATGCAGGCCCAGGAGTCTCATTATGTACAAACTAATCACACACTGCATTTACTAAAATGAATGGATTCATTTTTTTCCCTCCAATACTGTATGTAATGTCCGTACAAATCGGCAACCACGTAGAATTAATCTTTTGACGTGAAGTAAAACACTTTGAAGAAATAGGTTTTCTGACATTAAGTATCGTTTCGTTGAGGGATCGATTCTAAAGTCTGTCAGCGTGAATTGCGACTGTTTTCAAGCAGGAACAGCAGGAAATCAACAGAGGACAAAGGGGTTAATGAAAAGGGAGGAAAGGAGCATGAAAGAAAGCTTGCGAGGAATATGAAAATTGTAAACGTTTCTTCAGGTATGTAAAAAGGAAAAGATTAGTGGACGAATGTAGGTGCCTTACAGTCACAGACAGGTGAATGTATATTGTGAAACAAGGAAATGGCAGAACAGCTAAAGGAGTATTTTGGTTCTGTCTTCACTAAGGAAGACGTAAACAATCTCCCAGGAATACTAGGGGACCGACGAGCTAGTGGGAGAGAGGAACTGAAGAAAATCCACATTGGTCAGAACATGATGTTAGGTAAACTGTTGGGACTGAAGGCAGATAAATCCCAAGGGCCTGACTAATGATTTGGATTTTTTTGAGGATGTAGTAAGTAGAATGAGTAAGTGAGAGCCAGTGGATGTGGTGTATTTGGACTTCCAAAAGCTTTGACAAGGTCCCACACAAGAGATTAATGTCCAAAATATGGGCAGATGGTATTGGGGGTAGGGTATTGACTTGGACAGAAAACTGGTTGGCGGACAGGAAGCCAAGAGTGGAGGTTAACGGGTCCTTTTCAGAATGGCAGGCAGTGACTTGTGTGTTGCCACAAGGCTCCGTGCTGGGACCCCAGTTGTCTACGATATATATTAACGATTTAGACTAGGGAATTAAATGTAACATCTCTAAGTTTGCGAATGACACAAAGCTGGGTGACAGTGTGAGCTGCGAGGAGGATGCTATAAGGCAGCAAGGTGACTTGGACAGGCTGGTTGTGTGGGCAGAAGCATGGTAATGTAGTAGAATGCGGATAAATGTGAGGTTATCCACGTTGGTGGCAAGAACAGGGATGCAGATTATTATCTGAATGGTATTAGATTAGGGGAAGGGGAGGTACAACGAGACCTAGGTGTGATTGTACATCAGTCACTGAAACTAAGCTTGCAGGTACAGCAAGCTGTGAAGAAAGCCAATGTCATGTTGGCCTTCATTGCGAGAGGATTTGAGTTTAGGAGCAAAAAGGTCCTACTGCAGTTGTACAGGGCGCTGGTGAGACCGCACCTGGATTATTGTGAGCAATCTTGGCCTCCAAATTTGAGGAATGACATTATTGCTATTGAGGGAGTGCAGCGTAGGTTCACCGGGTTAATTTCCGGAATGGCGGAACTGACGGATGATGAAAGATTCAAGATTCAAGATTCAAGATTTTAGAGAGTTTATTGTCATGTGCCCCAGATAGGACAATGAAATTATTGCTTTGCTTTAGCACAACAGAATATAGAAAGCATGAATACAGAACAGATCAGTGTGTCCATATACCATTGCATAAATATATACACACATGAATAAATAAAACAGATAAAGTGCAAATAAACTGATACTGGGCTATTAATGTTCAGAGTTTTGTTTGAGTTGAGTTCAATAGCCTGATGGTTGTGGGGAAGAAGTTGTTTCTGAACCTGGACGTTGCAGTCTTCAGGCTCCTGTACCTTCTACCTGAAGGTAGCAGGGAGATGAGTGTGTGGCCAGGATGATGTGGGTCCTTGATGATGCTGCCAGCCTTTTTGAGGCAGCGACTGCGATAGATCCCCTCGATGGTCGGGAGGTCAGAGCTGATGATGGTCTGGGCAGTGTTTACTACTTTTTGTAGTCGTTTTCGCTCCAGGGCACTCAAGTTGCCGAACCAAACCACGATGCAACCGGTTCAGAAAGCTCTCTACTGTGCACCTGTAGAAGTTAGAGAGAGTCCTCCTTGACATACCGACTCTCCGTAATCTTCTCGGGAAGTAGAGGCGCTGATGTGCTTTCTTTATAATTGCATCAGTGTTCTCGGACCAGGAGCGATCTTCAGAGATGTGCACGCCCAGGAATTTGAAGCTCTTGACCCTTTCCACCATCGATATAAACGGGACTGTGGGTCCCCATCCTACCCCTTCCAATGTCCACAATCAGTTCCTTGGTTTTGCTGGTGTTGAGGGCCAGGTTATTGTGCTGACACCATTTGGTCAGTCGGTCGATCTTACTTCTATACTCTGACTCGTCCCCATCAGTGATACGTCCCACAACAGTGGTGTCGTCAGCGAACTTGATGATGGAGTTCGCACTATGACCGGCTACGCAGTATGAGTATAGATTGAGTACAGCAGGGGGCTGAGCACGCAGCCTTGAGGTGCTCCCGTGCTGATCGAGGATCCCACTTTTCCACCAATTCGAACAGTCTGTGGTCTGTGAATAAGGAAGTTGAGGACCCAATGGGACCCAAAAGAATGGGTCTACTGCGTTTGTATCCGCTGGAATTTAGAATGAGAAGGGATCATAGAAACATATTACGTTCTTAGTGGATTGGACGGGGTTGATGCACGAGAAATGTTCCCGATATTGTAGTCAAGAACCAGGGTGACAGTTTAAGAATAAGGGATTTGTATATACAATAAGCCATTTAGGACTTTGATGAGGGACATCATCATGCACAGGCCTCAACTACGAAAACACTGTAGTTTTTCCTGAATCCAGAATTGCCTTCTCCCTGGTAGGCGCCAATACAAGCTGTTCAAAGAAAGCATCACAAAGGCGCTCTACAAAGTCCCTTTCTTGGGGTCCAGTACCAACCTGATTTTCCCAGTCTACCTGCATGTTGAATCTCCTGTACAATTACCTGTACAATTGCGTCAAACGTGCACAGCCTGCAGATCAGCTCCTACCATTCAGGCCATTCTCCAGAGGCTGCTTAAGAAGATGAGAGCTCATGCTATCAGAGGGAAGATACCAACATACAAAGCTAATTTATTGATTGGCAGAAGCAAAGAGTGGCAATAAAGCGGGCTGTTTCCTGGTTGGCTGCAATTGACTAGCGGTGTTCCACAGTGGTCGGTGCTGGTGCCCTCAGTCTTCAAGTTGTATATCAATGATATATACGAGGTGGCGGGCAGACAGTGTAGAAAAAGCAGGGACTCTGCATAAGGACTTGGGCAGGTTGGAAGTGTGGACAAAGGATTGACAAATAGAAGACCACGTAACTAATCTGGAGGCATGCACTTTGGTAGTGGGAATAAAGGCGTCGACCTTTTTTCTAAATTCGCAGAGCATTCAGAAATAGGGGATGCAACGGAACTTTGGAGAGTGGTGCAGTGTGGCCAAAGGGTAATTTAAAAGTAGAATCTACAGCGAGGAAGGCAAATGTAATTCTAGCATTTATTTAGAGAGAACTAGAATATAAAAGCAGACATGTTTTGCGGAGGTCCAATCACATTTGGAGCATTGTAAGCGGTTTTGGGAGGGGGGCATATCAGAGGAAGGATGTGCTGGCGTTGGAGGGGATCCACAGGAGGTTTACGAAAATGATCCAAGGAACAATTGGATTAACGTATGTTGAGCGTTTGACCGCACTGGGCCTGTACTCGCTGGAGTTGAGAAGGATGAAGTGGGACCTAATTAAAACTTACCGGACTACCGAATAGTGAAAGGCCTGGTTAGATTGAAGGTGGAGAGGATATATCCTCTGGTGGGAGTCTATGATGAGAGGCATATCCTCAGAGTAAAAGTTCGTACCATTAGAAAGGAGATGAGAAGGAATTTCTTGAGTCAGAGGGTGGTGAATCTGTGGAATCCATTGCCACTGAATGCTGTGAAGGCCATTTCAATGGATATTTCAGTCGAAGATGGGCGGAGTCTTGAATAGTAAGGGTGTCAGGGGTTGTGGGAGGGAGGCAGGAGAATGCGGTTGAGAGGGAAAGATAGATCAGCCATGATTGAATGTCAGAGTAGTTCGATGTACCGAATGGGCTAATTCTGCTGCCATAACATATGATTTATGAACTTCTCCATCCGTGTCTTTCCATTCCCATTTCCTCCAAATATATCAACAGTGATTGGTAACATTTCAACACATTTTCTCAGCTAACACCGCCGTCATGTGTGTTCACAGCCTGACATCGTCTGCACCTAATCGCGTGTTTACACGTTCTATTCTGCATTATGCAGAATATAATGCTATTAAGACGGCCCTGTCTGCATAGCCATTCGTTTTCGTTATTCCTGGCGAAACACTAACTCAGTTCCTTTGCCTACATATGCTCTCTCACCTCGCAAATATGTTTCTGGTTTTAATCCAAAATGCACCATTGCCACAAAAAATGCAGAGAACATCGACGCATTACAACGGACTTGCAGCTTCGTTAATTTAAAATCGTAAGATATTGAGTCGTAGAGCTATTCAGCATAATTAGGTGCTCTTCGGCTCAACTCATCCATACGGACAAGGATGCCTCATCTAAGGTTTATTATCCCTCGTTAGCCCACATCCCTCTAAAATATTCCTTTTCATGTAGGGTCTAAGTGTCTTTTAAATATAGCTATAGCACCTGCCTCAACTAATTCCACCAGCAGATCCTTGCATATACCACCACTTTCTGCGAAAAAGATGTCCCTTAGACTCCTATTAAATGTTTCCTTCTCAATCCAAACCAATATCCTGTGGTTGTTTGTTGCAATATTCTGGGTAACATCTTCTGTGCATTCACTCTCCTCATTTTTCTAACGAATTATATGTACCTCTCGAAGATCATCCACCACCATCTGCGCTCCAAGGAATAGATGACTATCCTTTTCATCCTCTCCCTATAGCATACAGCTGAGGGTCTAGCAACATTCTCGTAAATCCTCTCTGCGCATCTTCCAGGTTAAAGATACCCTTCCCAAATAAGGGAATAAATCTCCCGAGAAATACCACTATTCATAAGCCTCCAGCAAAAAACGCAACCTTACACACCACAGTCTACTGCCTTCGCTGAAGCTAAATCTTTATTCAAACAGTTAACGAGGGAAAGGCCGTAGACGTTGCCTGTCAGGGACGTGTGATCCGGGGAGGCAGACCCTCACCTGTCATACTCCCAATGAAAAAGCTGTTATGAAAAATAAAGAAAAAGAATAATTAAAAAAAATAAATATAAAGATGTTTCCACTGATCTGTGTTATAAATGTCATTTCTATATGAATCTAATCATTTTTTATAGTAAAAAAGCGCAAAATTTGCGCAGCTCTGCTGCAAATACAGGGAGAGATGAGAGGTGAGGCAACGACAGCGGAACCTCCCCTCTGATTGCGCAACCCTTCAGAAATTGAATGGAACGCGGACAATAATCGTGTGCCTGTTACTATCTCTCTATATGTCACCAATGTAATGTTTGTAGATCCCTTCATTACATGTCCTCATCTTCCATAGTCCAGGTAACGTATTACGCATATATTAAATTTGTCTGATCTCATCATAACACTGCAATGAAAAAGCAGCAGGGAAGGCAGCGATCACATCTGCCTCACAAGGGGGCGTGTCTAACTCAGTGGAGGGAGAGCGAGAGTAATTGACACTACCTGACTCTCCCTCCACGTTAGCAAGGTTCAGCAGCGGAGCCGCAGCCCCATGCGATCTAACCTTCCAGAGCAACCTACTATATGCGCTCCAAAGAATAAAGACCTAACTTGTTCAACCTTTCTCTGTAACATAGTTGCTGGAACCCAGGCAACATTCTACTAAATCTGCTCTGTACTCTCTATTTTGTTGACATCCTTCCTATAATTAGGCGACAAAAATTGTACATCATACTCCAGAATTGGTCTTACCAATGCCTCGTACAATTTTAACATTACTTCCCTAATCCTATATTCAATGCTCTGATTTATAAAGGTCAGCACACCAAAGGCTTTCTTTACCACCCTATCTACATGCAATTCCACCTTCAGGGAACTATGCACAGTTATTCCTAGATCTCTCTGTTCCACAGCATTCCTCAATTCCCTACTATTTACCATGTACGTCCTATTTTGATCTGTCCTGCCAAGATGTAGCACTTCACTCTTATCGGCATTAAACTCCATCTGCCATCTTTCAGCCCACTTTTCCAAATGGCCCAAATCTCTCTGTAGACTTTGAAAATCTACTTCATTATCAACAACACCACCTATCTTAGTATCATCTGCATACTTACTTATCCAATTTTTCACCCCATCATCCAGATCATTGATGTACATGACAAACAACAGTGGACCCAACACAGACCCCCGAGGCACCCCACTGGTCACCGGCTTCCAACCTGACAAATAGCCATCCACCATTACTCTCTGACATCTCCCATTCAGCCACTGTTGAATCCATCTTGCTACTCCGCCATTAACACCCAAAGATTGAACCTTCTTTGCCAACCTTCCATGGGGAACCTTGTCAAAGGCCTTACTGAAATCCATATAGGCAACGTCCACTGCTTTACCCTCATTAATTTCCCTAGTAACCTCTTCTAAGAATTCAAGAAGGTTTGTCAAACATGACCTTCCAGGCACAAATCCATGTTGACTGTTCCTGATCAGACCCTGTTTATCCAGATGCTTATATATATTATTTCTAAGTATCATTTCCATTAATTTGCCCACCACTGACGTCAAACTAATAGGTCTATAATTGCTAGGTTTATTCTTTGAACCCTTTTTAAACAATGGAACAACATGCGCAGTACGCCAATCCTCCGGCACTATTCCCGTTTCTAATGACATTTGAAATATGTCTGTCATAGCTCCTGCTATTTCTACACTAACTTCCCTCAATGTCCTAGGGAATATCCTGTCAGGACCTGGAGACTTATCCACTTTTATATTTTTTTAAAGTGTCAGTACTTCCTCCTCTTTGAATCTCATAGTTTCCATAGCTACTCTACTTTTTCCCCTTACCTCACAGAGTTCAATATCCTTCTCCTTGGTGAATACCGAAGCAAAGAAATTGTTCAATATCTCCCCCATCTCTTTTGGCTCTGCAGATAGCTGTCCATCCTGGCTCTCTAATGGTCCAATTTTATCCCTCGTTATCCTTTTGCTATTAATATAGCTGTAGAAACCCTTTGGATTTACTTTCACCTTTCTTGCCAAAGCAACCTCATGTCTTCTTTTAGTCTTCCTAATGTCTTTCTTAAGATTCTTTTTACATTCTTTATACTCCTCTAGCACCTCATTTACTCCATGCCTCCTATAATTATTGTAGATATCTGTCTTTTTTTCGAAACAAGTGTCCAATTTCCCTTGAAAACCATGGCTCTTTCCAATTTTTACTATTCCTTTTCAACCTAACAGGGACATAACGATTCTGTACTCTTACAATTTCCTCTTTAAATGATAAGGCCAATGTACACTTGGGACAGGGATTGTGCAATATACCCTACAAAGATGCAGGTATAGGTGTGGCCCATGCGAGTGCCCATAGCTACGTCTTTGATTTGGAGAGAGTTGGAGTAGTTGAAGGAGTGGTTGGTCAGAGTGAGGACCAGCTCCGCTGGGCAGAGGAGAATGTTAGTCGAGGAAATTTGGCAGGTTCTGTACTCGAGGAATAAACGGAGGGCGTTGAGGCCTTCCTAGTGGGGCGGAGGGGGTGGAGGTGTAGAGTGACTAAAGGTCCATAGTAACTGTGAGGGAGCGGGGGCTCGGAAAGCGGAAGTCATTACAGACAAAGAGCGTGAATTATGTTTGACATAGGTCGGGAGAGATTGGACCAGACTGAATAGATGGTGTCGAGGTGCGTGGAAATGGTTTCAGTGGGACAGGAGTAGGCATATGATCGCTTTTTCACTTCAACGTTCTCCTCTCGAGTGTAATAACCGTGGTGTTCTTTTGTGGAAAGTATAAAGAAGTAACACGAGGGCAATAGTAAAATATGGATGGTGTTACCCTATTCTGGGTAAAAGGCTACGTGCACTCACCTTTTCGGTTCTCATCATAGCCCGTTATACCTCAATAAGACCCCCCCGTATCCTCCCGCGCTCCAAGGAATATAGTTGCAGCCTACTTAACGTCCCATCTAGCTCAGCCCCCCGGGTTCTGGCAACATCTTCCCAACGGCACTCTCTCCTTCTGAGCAATATCCTTCCAAGTGCCTGCAGATGAAAACTGAAAATAATCTCAAAACGCGGCCTCATCAATGTTTTGAACATAATATCCAAACGTCTATTTACTACTCTTATGTTTAGGTTGAGTTACTATTGTCACGTGTGCGAGGTGGAGCGAAAAGCTTTGTTTTGCATGCTATCCGATCAGCTCAGTTAATACTACACAGCTAGGCAATAAACCAAACTCAGGTACAATTGATCGAACAAAGTGTGCGATATACGGTGCTTACACGATAATTTCTACTATCTTTTCGAAGAATGTTGAAGTGGGTTGCGTTTAACGCGTTTTGAAGCAACAAGTTTACTGTTTTCATTTTATATTTATTTATTTCTTTCTTTCAAGTCCGAAATATTGTGTTGCAATATGATTAAACGTAAGAAATACCAAGATATTTTTTAGAATTCGAAAAATTAACTGCAGATTTCTGTTTCTACTTCTGAAATGAACAACTTAACTACAGTACTTATAGATATAATTTGTGTAGCATTACAGAACAGATATTTTATTTCAATAGATGACCCAGTAATGCAACAGGACGTTTGATCACATTCTTTATCTCGTCTCTGAACTTCCTCTGGGACACCGCGTAAATGAAGGTGTTTGTGCAAGTACTTAAACATCTTAACATATATCCAAATGTTTCGGCAAAGGTGAAAGAGTCATTGTAATTTGTTTCCATAAACTGAGTGTCTGTAAACTGAACACATATGAAGCAGGCAAAGATTACCACCCACAACAGAAGAAAATTTCCAGATATTGCGATCAGTAGAATGATTGATTTCCTTCGGTTCTCCACCTCTTGGTCGTTCTGGTTCTTCTCACTGCTATTTCCTCGGAGTTTGCTCCTTATTCTATTAGCCATGATGATATGTTTGATGGTTAATGAATTGAGCAGGAGAATCAACGCGAATGGTGCGAATGGTGTTAAGACAGTTTCGAACCATAAGTATGCGGCCCAAAATGGTGAGGTGTAGAAACTTGCTTTTACAAAACAGGACCACGGTACATTGTCAATTATTTCACGCGGTTCAAATATAAAGTAGACTGGAATATTTTGTAAAATGCTCAAACAACAGACTGTTATTACAACTACTGATGCAATCTTTGGAGTACAGTATCTTGTTCGCAGCTTCTGATAACATATAGCAATGTGTCGATCAAACGTGAAAGTGACAGTCAGCCAAACAGAACAATCAATAGAAAAATAAAGCAGGGCGAGGTTAAGACTGCAAATAGGAGTGTAATTGAGGAATGAATGCGGAAAATATGCATCTTTTATTTCATAAAGAATAGCGTCAAAGATTAATACCAGAAGGTCAGCTGCTGCCATCGACACTAGATACCGCGTGATGCATCTAGAAAGGCCACACTTTCCACACGACAGGATGTACATTGTCATTATGTTAGCTGAAAACAAGAGAGTAAAATAAAACAAATTAGCGTTTCCCTTTCATCTGTGAACAACACCAGCCTAACTCGTTGCAGCAATTTGTATTAACGTCACTCAAATAATTTTGCTTCGACCTTGTGGAATAAAAACACTATGAAAAACGGTTTACTTTTAGATCCGCTTCCTCGTTTATCACAACGGATATCCAAAGTGCAGACGTTTAAGTAAGATGGACAACTACGAACTTCAAAAGCACAATAATGCCCGATAGAGATGTCCTGCAAGATGGCGTTTGCCTGAGGCGACTTTTGCGAAGCGCCAGAACATAAAAGGTTCCCCTACAACTTCCAACAACTCACCCGCATCAGGAAAACGGCAGATACCGGTGCCGTTTCGGACAAGCTGCTTGGGCACCTGAAGGCTCTTGCGATTTCGCGATCTCCAGCAGCTGCGGGAGCCCCGGACTTTAAACTTTCCCACGCTGGATGTAAAACTCCCGACCAGACGGACGAACGCAGGTACGGGACCTGGAAACTCCGGGATAGCCTCCAGAGCCTACGGGCTGGATCTTCCAGGAACAACGGAGCAGGAGCTGCCGACTTTGAGGGAACCCCCGTTCGTTATGCACCTGTCCCACTTAGGAAACCTGAACGGAAACCTCTGGTCACCTTGCGCCCCACCCAAGGTTTCCGTGAGGTTCCCGGTGATTTTGTTCACTCTCCCTAATAGTCGAAAGTGGTTTCCGCGGAGTCGAGGCTTCTTCTATGTTCCTGCGATTATTTTCAACACATTCAAAACCGGCCTCGACTAAAATAGGTTGCCGTTTTGTCGAAGCCTGTGGAGCGGGGTTGCTATTTACTTACAGGCAGTCGAAGGCAATCTCCTTTGGTGACCGGCCATTTTTGATTGGCTCATTGGAGTTTTCAGCAAGGAGCTCTGGTTTTCAGGACTTGAATATCCGCCGATAGGTAAAATGACCGCTAACATTATTAAACTTTCTCCCAAAACATCCGGACCGCGGTCTCATCAGGCACTTCTCCTAACATCACCTATCTCTATCCCTCGCCCTCACTCATACTCTCTCTCCGAATACGCCACAATCTCTTCATATCAGATACCGGGCATTCATGTCTGATGATACAGTGGTCTACGTCCTACGACCTTGGTAAGGCCATCAAAAAGGCTTTCTGCTCCAAACCTCCAGCAGCTGTAGCGGGACTGCAATCACCTCCTACAAGGCGAAATCTCAGCGAAACCACTCGTTTCTGCGTTTTACACACGCTTTGAGAGGGCGAATACGTGCCTTCCCGAGCCGCCATTCGCTGTGATGGTATTTCAGTCTCAGTCGTCTGAACCCTTCGATAAGCGCCCCCCCAGTCGTGTTAGAAAAACCTGTACGGACCCTGGATTTTTATTTCAACCTCTCACTTCTTGAGGTCTCCCACTAGCTTTAAAAGGGCATGAAATATACCGGTTGACATGCCTCACGGGTGATCCGCAAATCAACTCTACCTCGACAAAAACCTGGACCCACTGCAGTTCGCTTACCGCCACAACAGATCAATGGTGGATGCGATCTCGCTGGTTCTCCACTCCACTCTGGACCACTTGGACGCAAAAACGCATATGTCAGGCTGTTATTCATTGATTACAGCTCGGCATTTAATACAATCATCCCCTCCAAGCTGGTTACCAAACTCGCAGAACTGTGTCATCAGCGCATCCCTCTGCAATTGGATCCTCGACTTCCTCATTCACAGACCGAAGTCTGTTCGTATTGGTGGAAATGTGTCCGTCTCGATAACAGCACGAGAGCACCTCAAGGCTGCGTGCTCAGCCCCCTGCTGTACTCACTCTATACTCATGACTGTGTAACCGTTCATAGTGCGAACTCCATCATCAAGTTCGCTGACGACACCACTGTTGCGGGACGTATAACTGATGGGGATGAGTCAGAATATAGAAGAGAGATCGAGCGACTGTCCATATGGTGCTAGCACAATAACCTGGCCCTCAACACCAGCAAAACCAAGGAACTGATTGTGGACTTTGGAAGGAGTAGGATGGGGTCCCACAGTCCCGTTTATATCAACGGGTCGATGGTTGAAAGGGTCAAGAGCTTTAAATTCCTGGGTGTGCACATGTCTGAAGATCTTTCCTGGTCCGAGTACACTGATGCAATTATTAAGAAAGCACATACGCGCCTCTACTTCCTGAGAAGATTACGGAGAGTCGGTTTCTCAAGGAGGACTCTCTCTAATCTTCTACAGGTGCACAGGAGAGAACATGCTGACTGGTTGCATCGTGGCTTGATTCGGAAACTTGAGCGCCCTGGAGAGGAAAATACTACAAAAAGTAGTAAACACTGCCCAGTCCATCATGGCTCTGACCTCCCTTCCATTGAGGGGATCTATCGCAGTCGCTGCCTGTAAAAGGCTTGCAGGATCATCAAGGACCAACACCATCCTGGCCACACACTCATCTCTCCGCTACCTTCAGGTAGAAGGTACAGGAGCCTGAAGACGCAACGCCAGGTTCGGGAATAGCTACTTCCCCACAACCACCAGGACTATTAAACTTGTCTCGAACAAATCTCTGAACATTAATAGCCCATTATCTGTTTATTTGCACGTTATTAGTTTATTTATTCATGTGTGTATATATTTATATAATGGTATATGTACACGCTGATCTGTTCTGTAGTCATGCCTACCATGTTCTGTTGTGCTGAAGCAAAGCAAGAATGTCATTGTCCTATCAGGGACACGACAATAAACTCTCTTGAATCTTGAAACTTGAATCTTGAATCTCTTAATGATATTTCAATAAAGACAGTTATAATTGTGTTACTCTGATTAAACCAAGAGAACGTTTCTTTTGACGAGCCAGACCAGACTCCTTTTGCTGCCTTCATCCTCCAATTTCCTAATCCGCGATGTGTAGATTATCAAAGTATAACGTGGGATTTTATTTATAGTTAAGATCATATACAAATTTCGTGACTTTCCCACGTTTCATAGCAAATCCCTGGAATAGGAGAATGTTCTCCGCAATATTTTATGGGTTTTTTTGCATCTTCAAACGATGGATTATTTGTTGTTCGGAGGACCACGTTGGAAATGTTGGGGTTAAATTGCATATTTCTATTTCACAAAGAAACATAGCAAATTGTTAGCCTCTATTGCGACTTAAACAGAACAGAAAGGTAATCTTAATGAATTGTATAGGGACTTGTTTGGACAACGCCCAGAGCACAAAGTATAGTTTTGGTCCACTTACCTAAGAATGGAAATACATGCCTTGGAGGGAGCGTTTAAATATTTACCATATTAGCTTCTGACATGGCGAGTTAGCTCAATTCAGTGGCAGGCGTAAAGCATATATTTCAAACCTGGGTCAGGAGTGGGTCGGAGAGTCAGAGAGAGAGAGAGAGAGAGAGAGAGAGAGAGAGAGAGAGAGAGAGAGAGAGAGAGAGAGAGAGAGAGAGAGAGAGAGAGAGAGAGAGAGAGAGAGAGAGCGCTGCCATCAACAAGTGTGAAAATGAAAGTAAACGTAGCTCCCGCTATATTGAAGTATTACGCACGGTAAGTTTCTTTGTTCAACCCAGTGTGGATTAAAACTATGACTGAATGCTGCCAACGATCGGAAGTTTTAAATTTTTATTCTTGCTGAAATATTTTCCTGCAACTCCAAACGATCCAAACCTCTCTGTTCAGTGGATATCATGGTTGGCCCTTGCACGCGCAGCAGCCAGAACCAGTCATAATTAGCTTATCGGAGGTATAACGTTGAATGATAAGCAGCACATAAGCCTTGTCCAATATCTTAGATACCCATGTTAGTAAATGCAGCGATATTGCTGCTTTTAATGAATCAGTTCAACAGGAGAAATTTAAAAACCTACGTTTTCATGAGGATCTCGCCCCTGTTCCTTGACAATATTATGTTGCACAGGATCTTCTGCATTCATAGATTTAACCTCCAGTTTAACGACATGAAAATTGATGCATCAACGCAGGATCGAATTAACCACTTTGTAAAGTATCAAACAAAGAGGCTCCGATCTCCAAAGCAAGTTAATGGCATCGCCAAAGCACATGTCCGGGCAGAAGTGAACAGCTGTTATGGAAACGACATTTGCGAACATGCCCAGAATGTGGCTTTGGCGAACAGGAATAGACTATGACACAGATGAAAGAAACTCGAATGGAAATCCACAAACCGGACGAAGGCGTCACATGCTGGATTATCCGATTCCCATACAATTAGATAAAGTGAAAATGATTATGTTGCTCTACAGTTACAGAAGGTACCCATCCGAGGGGTAGAGAGAGAGAGAGAGAGAGAGAGAGAGAGAGAGAGAGAGAGAGAGAGAGAGAGAGAGAGAGAGAGAGAGAGAGAGAGAGAGAGAGAGAGAGAGAGAGAGAGAGAGAGAGAGAGAGAGAGAGAGAGAGAGAGAGAGAGAGAGAGAGAGAGAGAGAGAGAGAGAGAGAGAGAGAGAGAGAGAGAGAGAGAGAGAGAGAGAGAGATACTCACAGTAATGCCAACGCCAATAGTAACAACACTTCATTAAATAAGGAAAATAACTTACCAGGTACACCGATTATCGCAAGAATAGGATAATACACGTGTTTAATCTGCGTTATTAACGGCTGAATCATTGCGGATCCGAGAATTAACGTGATGTTGCTACGGTTGTGTTTGGCTATTGCTTTCAGAATAGGGTCGCATTTATATCCCAGCGAAATCTCTGGTGACATTTTAATGTTGCGTAATCATTAGAATATTGCGTAATCATTAGAATATTGTTTTTCAATAATTTCGCGGATTTAACTACTTCGTGTCGGGATACGATTTATTCCATGGAGAAAAAGGTCTGCTTTTCCATTGAAGAAATGCATGAATGCTCCCATTAAAGTAGACATTTCGCTGACACATGTGGATAGGTGCCTGCGTTTTCAACTCGATCCACCACAGACCTTGCTTAATAACATGTAGTTTACTTAAGGGGCCTAAAGTCGCATGTGATCTGAAATATATTAAATGTATTCAGTTCCTGTCAGCTTAATTGAATTGTGCATGTCCGAGCAAAATGGGAAATCTGTTTGAGTGAAGTGCCTTGCCTGAGCGCTTGTCTATGTTAAATGTCTTATAAAGTTCATGCGCTGCATTTTTAAAATGGATGAGTGCGTGCGTTACTGAGGAAAACAAGATGAATTAGAACAGGGGTTCCCAACCTTTTTCGTCCCGTTTACCCCTGGCAACTATAACAGCACAGAACAATGCTATTTCACATATTTATGAATATCTAATGATAAGCAGATAGCGGTATACCAGAACCAAACACAGTCAGTCAATGAGAAGAAATATGTACAAATCCTAAATCAACAAATTTACCGCCCGGGTAGGCGACACTTACCCCCGGGGGTAAATTTAACCCAGGTTGGGAACCATTGAATTAGAAGATTCAAATCCGGCTGCCAAACCAAGGATTCGGTCGGGCTTTGTTGAGTTAACGTGAGAACAAGAATAAAACAACGTTGGAAATAAGTTCACCCCGAACTTTCCAAAAGCATTGATAACCCTGACATCCGTTTCATGTCAGTTTGAACATGGTTAGTTATTTCGTGACAAATCAATATATCTCTCTCTCCCTCTCTCTCCCTTGTCTCTCTCCCTTCTCTCTCTCTCCCTTCTCTCTCTCTCCCTTCTCTCTCTCTCTCTCCTCTCTCTCCCCTTCCCTTTTTTCTCTCTCTCCCTTCCCTTATCTCTCTCTCTCTCTCCTTTCTCTCTCCCTCCCTTCTCTCTTTCTCTCCTCTCTCTCTCTCCCTTCCCGCTCTCTCTGCCTTCCTTTTTTTCTCTCTCTCCCTTCCCTTCTCTGTCTCTCTCTCCCTTCTCTCTCTTTCCACTCTCCACTCTCTGTCTCTCCCTTCTCTCCCTCTCCCTCCCTTCTCTTCTATCTCCCTCCCTCCCAGCAACGGCTTCACCCCTCTCTCTCCTCGGGGAGACGCGGTGATCAATACAGGGAGGGCCGGGCCACTGATACCGGCCAGTGCCTCCCCAGCCATTGACTTCACCGCACGTCACTGCCATGTGGTCTCCAAATGTCTTTGAAATGTTTATATTTTAATAATACATGTGCACTACCTCCTCTGACAGCTTGCAAAGTATATTCACCGCCGCCTGTGTGATACGGTTGCCGCTCGGGTTCCTATAAAATCTTTCCCACTATTAAACCGGAATACTCTGGTATTTGATTTCACTTAGTCTGGGTAAAATTATTTGTGTATTTACCCTATCTATCCCGCTCATGACTTTATACAGCTGTATAAGATCACGCTTCAGCGTTTCGTGCTCCGAATACCGTCCTATCCTACCCTATCTCTCGATAGAGCTCAAGCCCTCAAGCCCTGGCAACATCCTCGTAAATCGGCCGTGAACGCATTCCATCTTAATGGTATCTCCCCACAGCAGATTGACGAAACCGAAGAGGGTATTCCAAATGCTGCCTCGTCAACGTAAAATAACACGCCATGTTCTACATTCAACAGAAAATAATGGATTAACTCAGCGGGAAAGGCAGCATCTCAGGAGAACATTAATAGTTGACATTTTCGGATCGGGACCATGCTTCAGACTGATTAGGGTGGAAAACTGGACGAGAGAAAGGGCAGGACAAAGTCGGGCAATTGATAGATAGATACAGATGAAAGGGGGGTGATAGGCGGATTGTTGGGCAAAGGCTAGAATTGAAAATACAAAAAAGTCTGATACAAGGATATAAGGCGTGCAAATTCTGATGGCAGAGGAAGGTGTATAGCTGGAGGTGGTGGGGAGCGGGAAGGTGAAATCGGTCTGAAGAAGCGTTTCGGCCCAAAACGTTGCCTATTTCCTTCGCTCCATAGATGCTGCTGCACCCGCTGAGTTTCTCCAGCACTTTTGTCGACCTGAAATCGGTGAAATCCAGCTGTGGCACAGTAAGAGAGGGGGAAGGGGGTTGTTTGCCCGAGTTACTTCCTTTGAATTAGATAATTAAATGTTCATGATGTGCTAGGTTGTATGACACCAAGTGATATATCTGGTGCACTACCTTCCGCTTGTGCGTGGCCTCATTCTGGGAATGGGGGAGGCCCTGGACGGAAAAGGCAGCATGGGAGCGGGGAAGTGAAAGAAAATGGTTAACAACCCGGGAGGTCCAGCAGGTCTTGGCAGACGTGTGCAACAAAACGGACGTCTGGTCTAGGTTTACACTTGGCATGTAAACCAGGCCACAGGGGGAGCACAGAATGCAATACATTAGATTATAATAGGTGCACGTGAATTACTGTCTCACGCAGAAGGAGTGCTGGGGTCCATGAATAGATAGCTGATATAGGTGATATATACCTGAGAAGAGGGCAGTTTGGGTAGGAGAGTGGAAGGCGGAAAGTGGTGGGGAAGTAAATATGCGGCTCGTGTTGGGATCAAGTTAAAGATGGCGGAAATGCCGGATAATTATGTACAGCAAGGAACTGCAGATTCTGATTTAAACCGAAGATAGACACAAAATGCGGGAGTAAATCAAAAGGACAGACAACATCTCTGGAGAGAAGCAATGTGTGACGTTTTCGGTCGAGACGCTTCTTCAGACCCTATCTCCGGAAAATGATGTGTTATATATGGAGCCTGGGGAGGTGAAAGGTAAGGACCAGTGGAACTATATCGTTCATCATTTTGGCGGCAAGGGTAGCGGTCAGAACTCAGGGACACAGAGGAAATGTGTGCGAGGGATCAATTGTTTACAAAGGCGGCAACCCACGAGGTCTAAAGAAGGAGGACAACTTGATGTCTAGATTGAAAAACCTCACATTGGGAGCTGATGCAGTGGAG
Source organism: Okamejei kenojei (assembly GCA_035221665.1). Lineage (NCBI taxonomy): Eukaryota > Metazoa > Chordata > Chondrichthyes > Rajiformes > Rajidae > Okamejei > Okamejei kenojei. The sequence goes on along the minus strand of CM069160.1, from coordinate 5,605,883 downwards.
TTGGAGGAATTGAGAGTAGAGGGTAGCATCTTTGCTCGAAGCAGGGTTGGAGGAGATGGAGTGGAGAAAGCTGTGTCGGTATGCTTGTAGTAGAGGGCAGTGGGTCGTCTTTGCCCTGTGAAGGAGACAGATAGATCAATAAAGGGGAGGGTCAGACAATAGCCCAAGTGAGTTTGATGGGGTTGAGTGGAAGTCAGTGCTGAAGCTACTGAAATCAACGTGTGCTGCACGGGCTCGATGCAGTCGTCAATGTAGCGGAGAAAGAGTTCGGGGGTGGTGCGAGTGAATGAATGGAACACGGACTGCTTGGCGTAACCAAATAAAAAAAGGTAGGCATGGCTGGAACCCAGACGAGTGCTCATGGCTACACCTTAAAATTGAAGAAAGTGAGAAGAGTCGAAAGAGAAGATGTGGAGAATGAGCATATGTCCCGCCCGACGGAAGAGTTAATAGAGGGAAGCTAATGGGGTTCAGGATTAGGGTACATTCAATACATTGTCTGATGAAGGCCAAAGTACAGAAGGTCTCTTTGACCAACCTATCTAACTCTGCCGCCAATTTTGGGGAACTATGCACCTGTACTCCAAGATACCCTTGCTCGACAACATTCACAATGGTTCGATTATTCACTGTGAAAAACACAATCTACAGTAATATCAAGTGCACGGAATTGCAACTGGCCGCGTTGTGACTCAATACTCTGATAGCCGCAACTCTCGCTACAAAAAACAATCGCCTTCCCCATTGCGCCATTGGCTGATGCAAGCAGATGAAATAGTTTTCGGAACTAGTTTTTGCGAGCATGTCATTTACTTCATCAGAGCCTTACCTGTTTTTTTTTAATTGTGTTACATTTACTGTAATTGGACGAACATGATTTCAGGTGGAAGGGAAATTACGGGCTTCTTCACCCTGACATCTTTCTGGATATCAATCAACCTTGTACCATATTGTTAGAAACATTTTATCAGGAAAGGGACGCGAAACCAGCAGCCTCGGCGCATTAAGAATGATTTGGAACGGCCAGTTATTTGAACATTGTGATTAGTTGACGAAGGTGCTGGTTAATATGTGAACCAGACAACTGCACATGAATATTCTCCTGTTTCGCACCGACGGAAAACGACATCCTTCGAGGGGCATGAGTGCAGTCGGAAGAGAGTTATGTTTTGAAAGAAAGAATGACACGCTATTATTATTTCTCAGCAAAATCTCTGTCTTCGAAAGTTGAACGTGTGTGCTGATGCAAGCAAAAGCAGAGGAAGCTCAAATAGCAATGTTTTAGGCCCCAAACCAATTCAGAAATGAAAATAGCATTTCATAAAAATGAAAATAGCAGAGAATAGGCACACAATTCAGGAGTGGAAAAAAAAGCAATGGGTGACGTTTCGGGTCGGAACCCTTCTACAGCCTGAAAGATAGGTTAAATGGGCTCTGTCTTTCTCTATCTTTCAGTTTCAAGAAAGGTTTAGACCCGAAACGTTGTGTCGCATGGCCCTGCGCATATTTGTGAAATGTTCCATATTGTTTGAAAGTTTAATCCGATTGCATTCAATGAGAGATATCAGCATGGAAGAAAATAAACCACGGACGGAAGCAGATGGTGATGGCGGAAGGTTGCTTTTCGTGACTGGAGACCTGTGACGAGTGCTGTGCATCAGTTCGGTGCTGGGCCCTTTGCTGTTTGTCATCTATATCAATGATTGGATGAGAACGTACATGGCATGATTACCAAGTTTGCGGATGGTATTGTAGATAGTGAAGGTAATTGTCAAAAAATTGCAGTAGGACCTTCATCGGTTGGAAAGGGGCTGAGGAATGGTTGGTGGAATTTAATAGTGAGAGATGTGAGCTGTGATGATTTTGGAGCACTAACGTGGGCAGAACCTGCACACTGAACTCTGGGCAGTGGTGTAGTGGTGGTCTGAGCTCTGGGCAGTGGTGTAGAGCAGAGAGATCTAGGAGTAACTGTACATAATTCATTGAAAGTGTCATCATAGCGAGATAAGGTGTTCAAAAAGGCTTTTGGCTTTTGGCACCTTGGCCTTCATCAGTCGGAAAATTCAGTATAGAAGTGTGAGGTCATGTTGCAGTTGTATAAGACGTTGGTGGGGCAACATTTGGAGTATTGTGTTCAGTTTTATGCACCAAGTTACAGGAAATATGTTGTCAAGCTGGAAAGGGTGCAGAGAAGATTTACGAGGATAAGACTGTGACTAGAGGACCTGACATATAGGGAGAGGATGAGCAGGCTACGACTCCTTTGATTGGAGGACGATGAGGGGTGATTTTTTTAGAGGTGTATAAAATAATGAGAGGAATAGATCGGGTAGACGCATTTAATCTCCTGCGCAGATTGGGGGAATAGGGAACTAGAGGACATAGGTTTAAAGTGAGGGGGGGTTATTATGAACCTGTGGGGTGTCTTGTTCACAAAAAGTGCGGTAAGTGTGTGGAACAAGCGGCGGGTAAAATATCCTTACCTTTAGAAAATTAATTAACTCCCCTATCTGTGATAAATGTCAATACTCAGAGGCTAATTTAACTCAATTTACTTTTGTAAATTGTATAACAATCTAAAATTTCTGGACGAATATTTTTAAAATAATTTCTGAAGTTGTTAATATTCAATTGGATCCCGACTCACAACGAATAATATTAGTAATATCAGAACAAAGCCTAAAACTTACAACAAACCAAAGAATATGTTATTCTATAAACCAAAGGTTACAGTATAACAACTGGGAAAAAATAATATAAACTTTTTGGAAAAACCCACAACCCCCACAATTAAAAAATACGGGGAGAAGGCAGGCACGGGTTATTGATAGCGGACGATCAGCAATGATGAAAATGAATGGCGGTGCTGGCTCGAAGGGCCGAATGGCCTCCTCCTGCACCTATTTTCTATGTTTCTAACCTCAATGAGGCTCAAACGGAGTTTCTGCAGCCATACAAACAGAACAATTTCTACAAGACACACAAATAATTCAATTCACACAAACATCCATCACGGTGAATCTCCTCCTCACGGTGATGGAAGGCAAAATCTTTTCTCTCCCCTGTGTTCCATTTTTCTCCCGCTGTTAAAGCCCTAGGCGGGCGATGGCATGTCCCTCGACCGTTAAAGCCGCGCCGGGCGATGTACGGCCCCACTCCGGGTCGTTCCAAGCCCGCGACACGGGCGGGAGAAGTTTTGTTGCGGGAGCTCTGAAAAGCGGTCTCCCACCAGGCCCCCGCGAGCTCCCGATGCTCCTTTCCACTGGGCCTGCGCCTGGAGCCTCCGAGCTCCGGAGTCGGGCCGCAGCAGCGAACCACCACCGCTCCCCACGCTCCGAGGCCGGCCAGCCCCACGGTGGTAAGTAGTCCGCAGGCTTCATGACTGGAGCCCCCAGGTCGTTCCGGTTAGAGGCCGCTCCACGGTGCGAGGCTCCAACGACAACGGAGACCCGACAGGAAAAAGGTCGGGTCTCCCGTGCAGCGAAGACATTTTAATAGTTCCCCGCGCCCCCCACATATACATAGCCAAAAACAGTGTAAAAGAACACAACAACTACATTTAACTGGACAAAAAAAAGACAGACAGGCTGCAGGGGCCGCTACAACGCGAGTCGCGCCGCCAACCGAATTTGTTCTTGATTCCCTTACTCTGGTTAAAAGACTATGCATTTGCCTTAACGTTTCCCCTCATGATCTGACACACCGCTGTAAGATCACCCCACTGTGCCCTGCGCTCTATGGAATAAAGTCCTATCCTGCCCCACCTCTCCCTGTAACAGGCCCCAAAGTCTTAGCAACATCCTCACAAATCTTCTCAGTACTCATTCCAGCTTAATTGACACCCTTCCTTTGGCAGGATAACGGGGTGGAGCTGCTGTCTCAATGCGACAGCGACCCGGGCTCTATCCTGATACCTGGTGCCAACTGTGTGGAGTTTGCACATTCTCCCTGTGACTGAGCGGGGTTCCTCCGGGTGCTCCGGTTTCGGCGAACATCCCAAAGACATGCGGGATTGCCCCCAGTGTGTAGGGAGTGGATGAGAAAGTGGGATAACATAGAAACGACGTGAGTGAGTTTAGTTGAGCTCAGTGGAGTTTAGTATATTGTCTGAGAAAGTGAATGAAAAGCTTTTTGATGCATGATAAAGTCTGATTAAAGATAGTCCGAGGATTGGAGGAATAAGTGATCTGTGGTCAGCGTGGACTTGGTGGGCAAAGGGCCTGTTTGCATGCTGTGTCTGCCAATCAATTAAAAATGTTAAGTGTAAGAATTAACTGCAGATACTGGTTTACACTGAAGAAAGACACAAAATGCTAGAGTAACTCAGCGGGACAGACAGCATCTCCGGAGAAATGGAATAGGTGACGTTTCAGGTCGAGACACTTCATCGGATTGGTGTCAAAAATATATATTATTTAGGGCTATATATTTGACCGACAGCTCAAAGGAAAGTTAATGGAACGTCAATGCCTGGAAAAGAGGACTCACTGAGCTATCGTGTAAATTGCATTCTGCCCCTCCCCAGTAATGGTAGCCCCAGGCTGAGGACCAATAAGGAAAATGTATTTCACAATGCACTATCCTTTTTGAAGATGGGCTTTCCCCTTTATCATCTAGTTTCCTGCTGTTTGGCCCAAGCATTAGACTCCGTCTGGAGAAGGATCTCAACCCAAAATGTCACCCATTCCTTCTCTCCAGAGATGTTGTCCGAGTTACTGCAGCTTTTTTTTTGTCTATCTTCGGTTTAAACCAGGATCTGCAGTTCCTTCCTGCAACAGACTCTGTCTGCTGAATACCAGCCCATTTCAACACAGTTGCGGTGGCGCATTGGTAGAGTTGCTGCCTTATAGCGAATGCAGCGCCAGAGACCCGGGTTCGGTCCCGATTAAGGGGGCTGTCTGTACAGAGTTCGTATGTTCTCCCCGTGACCTGCGTAGGTTTTCTCCGAGATCTTCGGTTTCCTCCCACATTCCAAAGACGTACACGTAGGTTAATTGGCTTGGTAAATGTAAACATTGTCCCTAGTGGGTGAAGGATAGTGTTAATGTGTGGGGATCGCTGGTCAGCGTGGGCCGAAGGACCTGTTTCCATGCTGTATCTCTAAACTAGATTGCTCACATGTTTCATGTGCCATAATGTTCCTGAATTCGAGGGTATTAACTGTAATGAGAGGTTGGACAAGCTCATAAAAGTCCTAGGAGCAGAAATAGACCATTGCCCTACCAAGTCAACTCTGTCATTCAATCATGGCTAATCTATCTTTCTCTCTCAACCCATAACCCCTGATACGCTTACTGATCAAGAATCTGTCAATCTCCGCCTTAAAAATATCCATTGACGACCTCCACAGCCTTTTGTGGCAATTAATTCCACAGATTCACCACCCTCTGACTAAAGAAATTCCTCCTCATCTCCTTCCAAAAGGCACGTCCTTTTATTCTGAGGGTATAGCATCTGGGCCTCAACTCTCTCACTAGCGGAAAAAACCCACTCCACATTCACTCTGTCCAGACCTTTCACAATTCAGTAAGTTTCAATGAGGTCCCCCCTAATCCATCTAAACTCCAGCGAGTACAAGCCCTGTGCCTTCAAACAATCATAATATGTGAACCCAATCATTCCTAGAATCATTCTCGTAATCCTCCTCTGGACCCTCTCCAACGCAAGCACATCCTTCTTCAGAAGAAGGGATGTTTCCTTAAAAATATCCATTGACTTGGCCTCCACAGCCTTCTGTGGCAATGAATTCCACAGATTCACCACCCTCCAACTAAATAAATTCCTCATCTCCTTTCTACAAGCAAGAGTAAAGCAGATTGTGGACAACATAGAATGACTTACCTCCACTAAGTGTCATTGTCAGCGTCTCTGACAGGCTGCTGTGCTGGACCTGACAGCTGTACATCTTTGGCCATGTAGCTCGATGAGCAGTTCCATCCTGTGCGTGTCATCATGGTTTGGTAGAAGGATCTCGTTTATGCCATTGGAGACGGCCTGCCCATTCCTCAGCCAAGTGGCGTTGATGGCGCGGGGGTAAAAGAGAGATGACACACCGGTGACTCTCGCCTTTGTCAGCCGTCGGCTCCCTTTTCAACACTGTCACCCCTGGAACAACTGGGGAAGAATGGAGAGTAACGCCACTAATTTAACACAGAGGACATTACCTTACAGATGGAGATTATGCACACCATCCTTGCTGTCTCACCGTTACACCCACAAACTAGTTAGCTCATTCATGAAACAATGGAGTACATGCCCCACTCACCCGGTCATTACTTCTGCTCCCTGCTCCTGTCGGGCAAAAGGTACAGAAGCTTGAAAGCTTGCACCACCACTCAGGAATAGGTTCTTCCGCTCTGCTACCGGGCTTTTGAGCGGTCCTTCCATAAACTAGGGTACTGACTGATTCACCTCTACCCCACCGGATTTTGTCTATTGAACTGATGAACTGGATCTTCCCTTTAGCACTATCTATTGTACTTGTGTTTAGCTTTATTATATTTATGCACAGTATTTTCTGATCTGATTGAATGCCACACAAAACAAATCTTTTCACTGTGCCTCAATATAATAAAGTTACACTCAAGTACCTCTATAATAAACCTAAATCTAATGTCCATGGTGACTCCAGTTCTAGCAGATTTTCATTAATCTTACAAGCGTGAATCGGACGGTAGCCTCGATTTAGGTAATTGAATGAACACAGATTGGTGAGAAGGCACTGTTCCCAATCTGTGTTCATTCAATTTCCCACATCGAGACTATCCTCAGATTCCAAGAAGGAAATACCCTCATCATCCAAAATGAAGGCTCTTTTCCCTGAATCGGATCATAAAAACACTCATTATCCTGGATCAAAACATCACACACCCTCCAGGATCAGAGCATTCCCCTTTGTACCAGATCCCGAGCGCCCTGATCATCTCGGAATGGGAAATTCCTCACCATTCCAGATCATAAGGTCATGTGATAGAAGTAAAATGAGACCATTTGGCCCATCAAGTCAATGAGACCATTCAATCATGGAGGTTATTTTTCACTGTCCAGAGAAGGAGATCTCTCACCATCCAGATCAGAAGCTCCCTCACCATCCTAGATCAGGGATTCCTCACCGTCCCAGATCAGAAGGCCTCTGATAATTCTGGATCAGGATATCATTTATTGTGCAGACCGGTAGATTCCCCACTGTCCAGACCAGGAGATCTCTCACCACCAAGTCAATGTATATATTTAAGGCAGTGATAGATAGATTCTTAATTACTACGCGTGTAGGGCCGGCCTTAAGCCGATTGGACCTATTGCTCCCAATTGGGCCCCGTGTGTAAGGGGGCCCCGCGCCAGACTAATCTACTCTCGGCTCGGGGAGATTTACTCGGGTGGAGGGGAGAGAGAGGTGCGGAGAGAGAGTAGATGGGTGGAGGGGGAAGACGGGGAGGGGGTGTGAGGGGCAATGGAGAAGGGGCGAGGGGGAACTGGGTCCGTCCCTCAGGCCACGGGGCAGCACTCCCGCCCCTCCAGTCGCCGTGCTTCACGCACACAGCCCCGGCTTCACCCCTCTCTCTCCCCAGGGAAGATGCTGTGAACAATACACTGAGGGCCGGGCCGGGGGTTGGAGCAACGTTTACAAACATCAGCCTCAGCTCACACCCATCTGCCCGGACCCCGGCATCCGCTGACGCCGTCGGCGCTCTCCTTCCCTTCTTCCCTCTCCCTTCTCTCCTTCCCTCCCTCCTTCCTCTCTCTTTTCCATTCTCTCATTCGCTCCATCACTTCTTTCTCACCTTCCCTCCCTCCTTTCTCAACTTCCCTCCTTCTGTCCTTTCTCCCTTCTCTCCCTCCCTCCCTCCCTCCCTTCTCCCTCCCTCCCTCTATCCCTCTCTCTCTCTCTCTCCCTCCCTCCCTTCTCTCCCTCCCTCCCTTCTCTCCTTCCCTCCCACACACACATAACGCACAGACAACTAACACACACACACATCACACACAGACAACTAACACACACACACACACACACACACACACACACACACACACACACACACACACACACACACACACACACACACACACACACACACACGCACCACACACACACACACACACACATCACACACATACACACACACACACACACACACACACACACACACACACACACACACACACACACACACACACACACACACACACACACACACACACACACAATTAAGTTAGGATGGGGAAGAAGTCCAAAGGCTTTCTAAATGGCATCAAGTTAGGAAAAGGGGAAATACAACGGGATCTAGGGGGTCCTTGTACATCAGTTTATGAAAGTAAGCATGCAGGTACAGCAGTCAGTGAAGAAAGCGAATGGCATGTTGGCCTTTATAACAAGAGGAATCGAATATAGGAGCAAAGAGGTCCTTCTGCAGTTGTACAGAGCTCTAGTGAGACCATACCTGGAGTATTGTGTGCAGTTTTGGTGCCCTAATTTGAGGAAGGACTTTCTTGCTATTGAGGGAGTGCAGCGTAGGTTTACAATGTTAATTCCCGGGATGGCGGGACTGTCATATGCTGAGAGAAGCTGGGCTTGTACATTCTGGAATTTACAAGGATGAGAGGGTCTCATTGAAAGATATAAGAATGTTAAGGGCTTGGACACGCTAGAGGCAGGAAGCATGTTCCCGATGTTTGGGGAGCAGAACCAGGGGCAACAGTTTAAGAATAAGGAGTAAGCCATTTAGAACGGAGACGAGGAAACACTTTTTCTCACAGAGTGGTGAGTCTGTGGAACTCTCTGCCTCAGAGGGCAGTGGAGGCAGGTTCTCTGTGTGCTTTCAAGAAAGAGCTAGATAGGGCTCTTAAAAATAGCGGTCAGGGGATATGGGGATAAGGCAGGAACGGGGTACTGATTGGGGATGATCAGCCATGATCACATTGAATGGCGGTGCTGGCTCAAAGGACCACGTGGCCTAAACCTATTGTTTATTATCTATTATCTATTGGTAGGGTGGGGCTGAAGCCCGAAATGTCATGTCTTGACTGGTTTTTCACCAATGATTATTGGTTTTCCAGGATCTATTTAATTAAATTACTTTTTTTTCTCATTTCACAGTCACTGAAACAAGTGGCATTGTAACTATGTTCTTTTCAGAGGTGATCTACACATTTTGTTTGTTACTTGAAGGCTTACATGTCTGCAATTTTATATTAAAACGTAGCATCGATCGGATTGGTCGATTAAGTCGCATGCATTTTTTAAGTACACATTTTGATTACTTTCCATTCTACCATAGAGATATGAAGTCTATAATAGTCTTTAATTATATTTCTATGAATCTACAGACCTTGGCTGGGAACCTGGGGCTCACCAAAATTGTTCCCAATTGGGCCCCGCAACTCCCAAGGCCGGCCCTGCATGTCAGCGGTTATGGGGAGAAGGCAGTAGAATGGGGTTAGAGATAGATCAGCCATGACTGAATGGCGAAGGGGACATGATGGGCCGAATAGCCTAATTGTGCTCCTATCACATGATCGTCATCAAAAGCTCCCTCAGCATCCGTCCAAGATCAGTGCTCCCTCACCATGGATGGGAACTCCCTTGTTGTCTGGGTCAGGATGTAACACGTTAAATAGATAAGGGAGAGCCAGTGGATGTAGTATACCTGGACTTTCAGAAAGCCTTTGCTAAGGTCCCATTCAGCAGAATAGTGGGCAAAATTAGAGCACATGGTACGAATCCAGAAGATGTGGCTAGCAATAGAATGATGGACTTCCTTCTGTTCTCCACCTCTTGATCCGCTTGTCCTTCGTGTTTTCTCGGAGACCGCTGCTCACTCTGCTGGCTTGTATAATATGCTTGACAGTGAAGGCGTTGAGAACCATGAATTTAAAAAATCGATTTGCATCCACTCATTGTGACCGCCATTTTGTACTTCGGGTGCTCTTTTTCTTCCGCATTCGAAGGACGTGCGAGTCCATCGGTTAATTGGCCTCTATGAATTGCCCATCGTGTGCAGGGAGCTCCTGTAAAAGTAGAATACTAATTTGAATGGGTGGTCGATGGTCGGCGTATACTATGCGGGATTGTTTGTTGGTGTATATTTCAATCAATGTAATCAACATTCCGCTCCCTCAGAACTTTCCAATAACTTGCATGCCACTGACAGTAGAATTATCCCCGCTGTCCCCTTGCATAACGATACTACATTTGTTGTTCTCCGGATATCGTGAACATTGTCTGCTGTCAGCAAACAAAAATGTCACATCTTCCATTTCCCCAGCGAACCTCTCCCCTGCCTTCCACAGCTGCCCGTGATACGCCTCACAAGGCCACTGGCATCTATCGATATTTAAACCTGCAATTCTATCTCATACCTGCTGAATAAATTATCACGTTCTTGAGTTTCACTGCCACTCCCTGAGTTCTGAAAATGCAATACCCCACCCCATGTGAGGTCAGATGGGATGTCCATATTTAAGAGCACATCCACATAATCTGGGCCGCTAATAGTTCCCAAATGTTTGTTCTGTGTCTTAGTCATATCGGCATAGATACATTTTGGACCCCTCTTTTCCCTGCTTACTTCATTTAGAAGTTATCTTGTATACTTTATGAAGTCTTGTGATTGACAAATACGTCAAGTGTAGATTGGTTAAAACGTTTAGAAATAATGCAGCTGATGTGTTCCCCTCTGCGCTGCACGACGCTGTGTCTAAGTGGGTCTCTAACTGTACACTCCCCCTTTTTTTCAAACACTGTCTGACACTATATCAACGTTGGATCCTACATTTTCTGAGTCCATGTGTCTCCATCATCAATGCAGTTATTTCAGGTGACGCAGGGTGATCTCGTCTGAAAATGTTACAATATTGAACGACGTCACTAAGGAAAACTGTGCAACTGGATCTGATATCGAGACAATCACCCAGTAACGAAGACAAAGAGAGATACTGCACGGGAGCGTACATTATCTTGGTAGCCTATTGTTATTGCTCCAAAGAAGAGCATGGCAATCGTCGCCTCGGCCCAGCGAGTCCATGCCGACCATCCGTCGCCCGTTAGCACTAGTCCTATGTCATCCCACTTTCTCGTCCACTCCCTATATACTACGGACTATTTACTGAGGATAATTAACTTACAGTGGCAAATCTTTGGAGTGTGGGACGGAAACCGGAACACCCGGAGCAACCCCACGCGGTCGCAAAAGGAACGGGTAAATTCCACAGGGACAGCATTCAAGGTTAGAAACTATCCCGGATCTCTAGCGCCTTCAGATGTAGAACCCGCTATGATATACAGCTCTAAGGTCGCCGTAACGTTATGAAGGGGGAATGTGGTTCTAACCGGTCACCCTATCCAGATTCTATTTCACTATACAGATGGCTCACGTTCTCCTTTGGTAAAGAAAAGAATCATTTGCATGGTTAACCTATCCTTACACATATCCCCTACCCCCTCCCCCAGCCGGCCAGCAACGTTGTTGCAAATTACCTCTGCTTCTAGCAACTGATATCCGTTACATGGTGACCAGACTTGTAAACATCACGTTACTGTGTCTAAAGAAGTGTCCTGAACCGAAATGTCACCTATCTTAGTTTTCAGGAGATGCGGTCTGACCCATTGGGTTACTCCAGCACATGATGTATTTTGTGTAAACCAGTATATGAAGATCCTTGTGTATAATACCAATGGCTCCAATTCTAGCCCGTTAACTGCCCTCATAATTGTTGTTTTGCAAACAAATATGGTATATGCAGTGATATAATTCTGCAATGACGGCCATATTTGCCAGTCGATAATGCACCCGCAGACTTCTTCCCATCCTGATCTCTGTGAAGATTTCGCACGTTCTCTCTGCCACCTTTGTAAGTTCTGTTTTAGTTTAGTTTAGTTTAGAGATACATCGCGGAAACATGCCGCTCGGCCCGTCCAAAGTCGCGGACCAGCGATCCACGCATACTAACTCTACCCAATACAAACGATGGCCGATTTACAATTTTGAAAGTCAATTAGCAGAAAAACTGGTAGGTTTTTGGAATGTGGGATGAATCCAGAGCACCCGGACACATCCCGCACAGGTTTACGGGGAGAAGGTACAAGCGCCTACAAAGAGCACCCGCAGTCAGTTTCAAACCCAGGTCTCCGGCGCCGTAAGGCAGCAATTGTATCGGTTCGCCACCGTGCCGCCGATCTTGGGAGCACACATTTCATCTATTGTGGCAGAGTAAAATGACTCTGTGATATGTCGTACGGAAAAGAATGGAACTAAAGTTATTACTCAAACAAGCGCTATGGTTCAAATGCTATCTCGGAAAGAAGGAGGCAACAATAAACATGATAGACAATGACATTATGAAATTAATGGTCAGTTTCACCGAAACATCAAAAACACTTTATTGATTTCGAACAGAAGACTAATGGGCTTTTAATCAAATTTTTACATTCTTCCCTGAATTTGTTCTGCGACACCCCATAAATAAACGTGTTGGTGCAGGCACTCAGACATCTCAGCATATATCCGGACTGTTCCGCAATGGTAAATGGGTCGTTGTAATCTGTTGCTAAAAGCTGAACGTCCATGAAGTACACACTGATGAAACACACGAAGGTAACCATCCACAGTAGGACGAAGCTACCGGATATGGCCAGCAATAGAATTATGGACTTTCTTCTGTTCTCCACCTCCTGATCTGCGTCGCTCTCGTCCTTCGTGTTCCCTCGCAGACCACTCCGCACTCTGTTGGCGCGTATAATGTGTCTGATTGTAAGGGCGTTGAGGAGCACGATCAGTAAAATTGGTGCCAATGGTGTTAGGATGGGTTCGACGGACCAATATGCGATCCATAACGGTGAGGAGTAGAAATCTGTGGTTACACCACAGGACCAGGCTACGTTGTCGACTATTTCCCGAGGTACGTACACAAAATATATCGGGACATTTTGTATAATACTTAAGATACACGTCACTGCTATCACCCAAGACGCAGTTTTCTCAGTGCACCATTTTGCTCGTAACCTCGGATTACAGATGGTGAAAAATCGATCGATAGTGAAAGTCACCGTTAGCCAGACCGAGCAATCAACGAAAATCAACATAATGGTAATGTACACGCTACAAATAGAGGTTTGGTTGAGGAATGAATACGGAAAATAGCCAACAATAATCTCGTAGAAAATTACCTCGAAGATCAGAACCATTAAGTCAATTACGGCCATGGATACTAGATAGCGGGTGATACATTTGGAGAGTCCACACTTTCCCCGGGAGAGAATGACGATTGCCAACAGGTTTGCTGTAGAAAAGGCAAGATAATATAACCAACGTTTATTGTTGCAGGAGAACCTTAGCTTGACAGTTCTTCGCATGAAAGTGAATGGATTATTCGCTTCATTTCCATCGTGTCGCCCACACGGACTTTTTCATAATGTTAACAACACAACAGAATCACATCTATTTCTGAAAATGTGAGTAAGAATAAAAGTAACTCAAGCAACATATTGGAACGGTAAAACCAAGACGTTGGAACATCGGCAGAAAACAATAAAGAGCTTACCAGGAATACCGATGATGGCAAGGATAGGGTAGAAAATGTTTTCTACCTGGTTGAGTACTGGCAATTCCATGCTCAGAGAACATCGACGTTTACTGCCGTCGTATGACAGGTCGCTTACTTTTATAGTTAGTGGCGTATTCTCCAGAGAAAGCAGACGACGACATATTAAGGCCAATTAATTGGAATTAATGTCAGTCATTTAAACAAACAATGTTAGTCAGATTACGTTAGGTACAGCTAATGCTTACACTGCGTAATAAGTGCCCATATAGTCGGGTTTTCCATAAAAATAGATAACTTCATTATGATATAGAAAATAGAATTATGTAGGAATATATATTTCGTAGTATATTTGGACTCTCTGTTTCCTGCGGTAATGTAATGTTGAATTATCCATGAATGTACATGTGCTTATCTAAAACAATCTTGCACGCCACTTACATTTGCGGCAACCTTCATCCCTGTCTACGCGTTCCAGGTTCCAGGCATAAGATTTGACCGCATTTCCTTTAAACGTTGACCCGCTCACTTTACGCCCCATAGTCATCTCCAACGTGGCAAACGTTCCTGATAGTTGCGTGATCTGGCATCAGTTGTCCGCCATTTAGAATAGCGCAGTTGCGCATCTGCGAGAACCGCTAATAATAATAATAATAATAATAATAATAATAATAATAATAATAATAATAATAATAATAATAATAATAATAATAATAATAATTATTATTATTATTATTATTATTATAATTATAATAATTATAATAAATAGTTTATTGATCCCCTCAGGGAAATTCAGATGTCCAGAAGCACCCAACCAAAAACCCACACGTTCAAAACGAAAGCAGACATGAAATACATAAAATACAATGTGGACAATACCTGAGAGCAATAAATACTTAAACAGACCAATAAATAACGCACAGTGCCACACAACCGAGAAGCATCCTCGCCTCGGTAGTGGTCTATGTAGAGTTGTTGCTGTATTTCCCTGTGGCCGCGTTGGTGGTCCAAGTGCACAGGCTTCCTACCACATCAAGTGCAAGTTGTTAAGTATATTCGCCTTTGTACATTGTAAATACGGTGTGTGCAAGTGAGTGGTTGATTCTGCGAGGTTGTGACGGGAATGTAGGATAACAAAATAATGGGATTAATACAAGATTTATGGAAGTGACGGATAGTAATCAAAGACCCCATGAGTCGAATGCAACGTTCCTGTGCCGTATCTCTCCTCGTTGCTGTGACTGGGTGATTGTTTCGATATTAGATCCATTGCATTGTTTTCTTTAAGGATGTGTTTCAATGTTGTGTGACGTCTTCAAATGAGGTTATCCTACGTTACATGAAATACCTGACCTTGGTGATGGAGTCACAAAATATAGAATGCAAACTGGATGCCTCGAATAAGTACGTTGCAAGACACCGCACGAAAATGTCTGCTTGTGCGGAGGGCGGGGGGGGGGGGGGGGGGGGGGGGGTGGGGGGGTGGGGGGAGGGGTAAAGTTACAAACTTGAGTCATAGCGCCGTACAGCGCAGAAGGGAACTCTTCAGCTGCACGCGTTCTAAACATTTTTGCTCATCTACTAATTCTGCTTGTCAATTACAAGACTTCAGAACATGTACAAGATGAATTCTAAAATAAATTAGAAGGGAAAAGAGGGGCCGAAATGTCCCTTTGCGGAGTTTTTGAAAAAGTTCTAGCCCGTACAACACATTTAGAGCTAGCGTGTACACAGGGGGCAATTGCCGGCCCAGGTTATGTGGATGTACCCTTAAAGACGGACATTCCATCTGAACTCACTGTCCGGAGGGGTATTTGCAGAAATTCAAGAACGTGATCATTTATTCAGCAGGCATGAAACATAATCACAGGTTTAAACATAAATAGATTCCAGTGGCCTTGCGAGGTTTATCACGGGCAGGAGAGAGGATCGCTGGGAACCTGAAAGGTGTTTCGTGTTTGTTCACTGACAACAGACAATGATGAAGATGGCTGGAGAACAGCAAATGTTGTATCGTGAAACAAGGGGAACAACAGAGCTAATTATACAAAAAAAACACGAGCGACCAGGATTGAATCCAAGTCGCTGGAGGTGTGAGAAAACAGTGCTACCGCTGTCGTTGCATTGGGAAAAGGGACGATATAATCGAACGCCTTATGACGAATGTGCGGTACGATATGAAGGTTAACCGAGTAGTTAATTGGATGCAATGTTTGAATTGAGATGCACTTCGCGAAATCAAGCTGCGTCTGATGCTGAGAATGTAAGGCTGGCCACGCCACTGAGATAGAAACATGGAAAATAGGTGCAGGAGTAGGCCATTCGGCCTTTCGAGCCATTTAATGATGAGCCATTCAATATGATCATGGCTGATCATTCAAACTCAGCACCCCGTTCCTGCTTTCTGCCCATATGCATTGATTCCGTTAGCCCCATGAGTATCTAACTCTCTCTTGAAAACATCCAGTGAATTAGCCTCCACTGCCTTATGTGACAGAGCATTTCACAGATTCACAACTGTCTGGGTGATAAATTGTTTCCTCATCTCAATCTGAAATGGCCTAACCCTTATTCGTAAACTGTGATCTCTGGTTCTAGAATTCCCCTAACACCGGGAACATTTTTCCTGCGTCTAGCCTATCCAATCCCTTAATCTATATTACTAAAACCGAGACAGTGGAACAAAAATGGCAGGTATTTCTAGGAATAATTTCTAGGATCAGTTCATCTAGGATCAGTTCATTCCTAGGAGGAAGAAAGATTCGAAGGGGAGAAAGGGACGCCCATTGCTGACAAGGGACGTCAGGGACAGTATAAAAATTAAAGCAAAGAAGTACAACGTAGCAAAGATGAGTGGGAAGCAAGAGGATTGGGAAATGTTTAAAGAACAACAGAAGCTAACCAAAAATACAATACGGGAAGAAAAGACGAGGTACGAAGGTAAGCTTGCCTAGAATATATAGCACGATAGTAAAAGCTTCTTTAGGCATGTGAAGAGGAAACATTTAGTTAAGACCAAAGTTGGACCCTTGAAGACCGAAAAAGGTGAATTTATTGTGGGAAAGAAGGAAATGGTAGATGAGTTGAACAGGTACTTTGGATCTGTCTTCACTAAGGAGGACACAAACAATCTTCCCGATATAGCAGTGGCCAGATGAGCTGGGGTGACAGAGGAACTGAAGGAAATCCATTTTAGGTCGGAAATTGTGTTGGGTTGACTGATGGGACTGAAGGCTGATGGGACCAGCGCCTGATGGTCTGCATCCCAGGGTGCTTAGGGAAGTGGCTCTAGAAATCGTGGATGCATTGGTGATAATTGTCCAATGTTCTATAGACTCAGGATCAGTTCCTGTGGATTGGACGGTAGCCAATGTTATCCCACTTTTTAAGAATGGCGGGAGAGAGAAAACAGGGAATTATAGACCAGTTAGCCTGACATCAGTGGTGGGGAAGATGTTGGAGTCAATTATAAAAGATGAGATAGCCGAACATTTGGTTAGCAGTAACAGGATCGGTCCGAGTCAGCATGGATTTACGAAGGGGAAGTCATGCTTGACTAATCGTCTGGAATTTTTCGAAGATGTAACTAGGAAAATAGACAACGTAGAGCCAGTGGGTGTAATATACCTGGACTTTCAGAAAGCATTTCATAATGTTCCACATAGGAGATTAGTGGGCAAAATTAGGGCTCATGGTATTGTGGTAGAGTGCTGACATGGATAGAGAAGTGATTGACAGACAGGAAACAAAGAGTAAGGATTAACGGTTCCCTTTCAGAATGGAAGGCAGTAATTAGTGGGGTACCGCAAGGCTCGGTGCTGCGACCGCATCTATTTACAATATACATCAATGATTTGGATGACGGGATTCAAAGTAACATTAGCAAATTTGCAGATGACACGAAGCTGGGTGGCAGTGTGAACTGTGAGGAGGATGCTATGAGAATGCAGGGTGACTTGGACAGGTTGGGTGAGTGGGCAGATGCATGGCAGATGAACAACGGGATCTGCGTGTCCTTGTACATCAGTTAGCATGCAGGTACAGCAGGCAGTGAAGACGGCGAATGGCATGTTGACCTTTATAGCAGGAAAAATCAAATATAGGAGCAAAGAGGTCCTTCTGCAGTTGTACAGAGCCCTATTGAGACCACACCTGGAGTATTGTGTGCAGTTTTTGTCCCCTAATTTAAGGAAAGACATTCTTGCTATTGAGGGAGTGCAGCGTAGGTTTACAAGGTTAATTCCTGGGGTGGCGGGACTGTCATATGTTGAGAGAATTGAGCAGCTGGGCTTGTATACTCTGATGTTTAGAAGGATGAGAGGGTATCTCATTGAAACATATAAGATTGTTAAGGGTTTGGACTAGCTAGAGGCAGGAAACGTGTTCCCGATGTTGGGGGAGTCAAGAACCAGGGGCCACAGTTTAATAATAAGGGAAAAGTGGGTATCTGTTCTATTATGTCGTAAGGTACCGAATTGAAATATCATATGTCGCTCTTCAAATATGCGACTGTCCTCTGAGGAGAAACAGAGAAGGCCACGGACACACAGGTCTCCATTTGAGTGGAAATGAGAGGTGAAATAACGGGCCATCAAAGGTTCCAAATGGCCGTTTACGGGCAGAGCGCTGCATGGCTGTCCGCTGGTCTATCCTCTGTTTCACCGATGCAGATGAAAACATACATGGAATAAGAGTAATTTGGGAGTAAGGTATGACAGTAGAGAGATTGGCCCCGTGGTTTGTTCAGCCTGCAACATGTGGGAGATCAGGGAGATGGTCGGTGTCCCTGGTGACTACGTTTTGCAGGAAGTATGTCCAGCTGCAGCTCCTGGCAGACCGCATTGAACGATTGGAACTGCGGCTGGATTCATACTGGAGCATCCACGATGCGGAGAAAGTCGTGGATAGCACGTACAGTGAGTTGGTCACACACCGCAGGCAAAAGGTAAGAGGACAAGAAGGGAACGGGTGGCCAATAGCCAGCAAAGCAGTAGGCAGGTAGTGCAGGAGTCCCTGCGGTCATCTCCCTCCTAAACAGTATACCATTTTGGATACTGTTAAGGGAGATGGCTCATCAGGGAATGCAGCAGCAGCCAGGTTCATGGCACCATGGGTGGCTCTGCAGCACATGAGGGGGGGGGGGGGGGGGGGGGGGGGGGGGGGGGGGGGGGGGGGGGAAAGGGGAAGGGTAATAGTAATAGGGGATTCAATTGTCAGGGAATAGATAGGCGTTTCTGCCGCCGCAAACGAGACTCCAGGATGGTAATGTTGCCTCCCTGGTGCAAAGGTCAGGGATGTCACTGAACGGCTGCAGAACATTCTGGAGGGGGAGGGTGAACAGCCAGTTGTCGTGGTGCATGTTGGCACCAACGATATAGGTACAAAAAGGGATGAGGTCCTACAAGGTGAATTTAGGGAGCTAGGAGATAAACTTAAAAGTAGGACCTCAAATGTAATAATCTCCGGATTACTACCAGTACCACGGGCCATTCAGAGTAGAAATAGGAGGATAATGCAAATGAATACGTGGCTTGAAAAGTGGTGCAAGGGGGAGGGATTCAAATTTTTAGGGCACTGGGACCAGTTCTGGGGGAGGTGGGACCGGTACAAACAGGACGGTTTGCACCTGGAATGGAATGGAACCAATGTTCTTGGGGGAGTGTTTGCTAGTGCTGTCGGGGAGGATTTAAACTAATTGGCAGGGGGATGGGTAACAAGAGCAGAGAGGCACGAGGGTGTAAAATGAGGGTAGAAGCATTAGGTAGCAAGGTGAAAAGTAAAAGTGGCAGGCAGACAAAACCAGGGCAAAAATCAAAAAAGGGCCACTTTTCAGCAAAATTGTATAAGGGGTAAGTGCTTTGTAAAGACAAGCCTGAAGGCTTTGTGTCTCAATGCAAGGAGTATTCGTAATAAGGTGGACGAGTTGAACGTGCAGATAGATATTAATGATTATGATATAGTTGGGATCACGGAGACATGGCTCCAGGGTGACGTAGCTGGGAGCTGAACATCCAGGGATATTCAATATTCAGGAGGGATAGAGAGAAAGGAAAAGGAGGTGGGGTAGCGTTGCTGGTTAGAGAGGCGATTAACGCAATGGAAAGGAAGGACATTAGCTTGGAGGATGTGGAATCGGTATGGTAGAGCTACAAAACACTAAGGGGCAGAAAACGCTGGTGGGTGTTGTGTACAGGCCACCTAACAGTAGCAGAGAAGTTGGGGATGGTATCAAACAGGAAATTAGAAATGCGTGCGACAAAAGGCAAAACAGTTATAATGGTGACTTCAATCTACATATAGATTGGGTTAATCAAATTGGCAGGGGTGCTGAGGAAGAGGATTTTTTTGGAATGTATGCGGGATAGTTTATCTAAATCAACATGTAGAGGAACCAACGAGAGAGCAGGCTATTTTAGACTGGGTTTTGAGTAATGAGGAAGGGGTAATTAGCCGTCTTGTTGTACGTGCCCCCCTTGGGCAAGAGTGACCATAATATGGTTGAGTTCTTCATTAGGATGGAGAGTGACATTGCTAATTCAGAAACAATGGTTCTGAACTTAAAGAAAGGTAACTTTGATGGGTATGAGACGTGAATTGGCCAAGATTGACTGGCAATTAATTCTAAAAGGGTTGACGGTGGATATACAATGGAAGACATTTAAAGACTGCATGGATGAACTACAAAAATTGTTCATCCCAGTTTGGCAAAAGAATAAATCGGGGGAAGGTAGTGCATCCGTGGATAAAACAAGGAAATCAGGGATAGTATCAAAGCAAAGGATGATGCGTACAAAGTAGCCAGAAAAAGCAGCATACCAGAGGACTGGGAGAAATTCAGAGACCAGCAGAGGAGGACAAAGTGCTTAATTAGGAAAGGAAAAATAGATTATGAAAAGAAAACTGGCAGGGAACATAAAAACTGACTGCAAAAGTTTCTATAGATATGTGAAGAGAAAGAGGTTAGTTTAAAACAAATGTAGGTCCCTTGCAGTCAGAATAAACAGGTGAGTTGATCATGGGGAACAAGGATATGGCGGACCAATTGAAATAACTACTTTGGTTCCGTCTTCACTAAGGAAGGCATAAATAATCTGCCTTGAAATAGCAGGGGACTGTGGGTCAAAGGAGGAATTGAGTGAAATCCAGGTCAGTCGGGAAGTGGTGTTGGGTAAATTGAATAGATTTAAAGGCCGATAAATCCCCAGGGCCAGATAGGCTGCATCCCAGAGTACTTAAGGAAGTAGCTCAGGAAATAGTGGATGCATTAGTGAATAATCTTTCAAAACTCTTTAGATTCTGGAGTAGTTCCTGAGGATTGGCGGGTAGCAAATGTAACCCCTCTTTTTAAGAAGGGAGGGGAGAGAGAAAACGGGGGGGAATTACAGACCAGTTAGTCTAACATCGGTAGTGGGGAAACTGCTAGAGTCAGTTATTAAACGATGGGATAGCAGCACATTTGGAAAGTGGTGAAATCATTGGAACAAAGTCAGCATGGATTTACGAAAGGTAAATCATGTCTGACGAATCTTGCGGAATTTTTCGAGGATGTAACACTAGTAGCGTGGATAAGGGAGAACCAGTGGATGTGGTATATCTGGACTTCCAGAAGGCTTTTCGACAAGGTCCCACATAAGAGATTAGTATACAAACTTAAAGCATACGGTATTAGGGGTTCAGTATTGATGTGGATAGAGAACTGGCTGGCAAAAACAGGAAGCAAAGAGTAGGAGTAAACTGGGTCCTTTTTCACAATGGCAATGGCAGTAACTAGTGGGGTACCGCAGGGCTCAGTGCTGGGGACCCCAGCTATTTTACACTATATATTAATGATCTGGATGAGGGAATTGAAGGCAATATCTCCAATGTTGCGGGATGACACTAAGCTGGGGGCAGTGTTCGCTGTGAAAGGAGGATGCTAGGAGACTGCAAGGTGACTTGGATACGCTGGTGAGTGGGCAAAATGTTTGGCAGAGCAGTATAATGTGGATAAATGTGAGAGGTTATCCACTTTGGTGGCAAAAACAGGAAAGCAGACTATTATTTAAATGGTGGCCGATTAGGACAAAAAGGGAGATGCATCGAGACCTGGGTGTCATGGTACACCAGTCATTGAAAGTAGGCATGCAGGTGCTCTCAGCAGCGCAGCAGTGAAAAAAGCGAATGGTATGTTAGCTTTCATAGCAATAAGATTTGAGTACAGGAGCAGGGAGGTTCTACTTCAGTTTGTACAGGGTCTTGGTGAGACCACACCTGGAGTATTGCGTACGTGTTTGGTCTCCAAATTCTGAGGAAGGACATTATTGCCATTTAGAGGGAGTGCAGAGAAGGTCTTCACCAGACTGATTCCTGGGATGGCAGGACTGTCTTATGAAGAAAGACTGGATAGACTCGGTTTATACTCTCTGTGAATTTAGGAGATTGAGAGGGGATCTTATAGAAACTTACAAAATTCTTAAGAGGGGTTGGACAGGCTAGAAGCAGGAAGATTGTTCCCGATGTTGGGGGAAGTCCAGGACACAGGGGTCACAGCTTAAGGATAAGGGGGGAAATCCTTTAAGACCGAGATGAGAAAGACTTTTTTTTCACACAGAGAGTGTGAGTCTCTGGAACTCTCTGCCACAGAGGGTAATTGAGGCCTTAGGAGTCATTGGCTATATTTAAGAGTTGGATGTGGCCCTTGTGGCTAAGGGGATCAGATGGGTATGGAGAAAAGGAAGGTACGGGATACTGAGTTGGATGATCAGCTCCATGATCATATTGAATGGCGGTGCAGGATACTGCGGTGCAGGCTCGAAGTGATTAGATCGTTACTCCTTTTTGTCTTGTCTCTTACTGAAAAAATACTGCTGAATGGCCTACTCCTGCACCTTATTTCTATGTTTCTATGTTTCTATGTTAAGGTATCCAGTAGTTGGAAGGTCCCCCAATGATTACGTTCATCATGTTACCAATGGTCCCTTGTTTATTTCAAGCAGAATTCAATCCTTTGCATATCTACTTACACAATAACGATTTTTGATAGAATGGTATCGAATTAGCGATTCGCACGGCAGTGCACTGGTTGCCAATTCAATAAAAAGTTATGTTTTTTTTTATTTTGTTTTATGCATGGATATTTAACAGGTCACACTTCAAAACTCTTTCACAGTCTCCAAAACATTAAATGTTTGTATTATTCACACACGTTTGCTTCAGAATTTATTGTTACGTCACAATAAATAAATCTAACAAACAATATCCATGAGGTAAACCGCATTAACGCATATACAATGTGTGTTTTTATAGCTCTGATAGATGTTTCATGTGTTGTCGATAGTAAGTTTGGTGAAACATCCGTGTACACAGTTTTACGCAATTTAGCAGTGATCTGTGCATGAAACAAACAGCCTAATTAAATGGGATCGTAACTAAGGCCAATCATGGTGCCTGTTTAATTTCCAACCCTCGAGAATGTTCTGAAGTATAATAACAGCTCTTTTTGAAATCACAATAGTTGTGTGCCCGTCGAACTGACTAGAAAACTACCTTAGCTCGCGATATGAGACAGTCGGTAATCCTGAAGACGGAGAGTATTTACAACCTATACTATTCTTGCAATCATTGGAGTTCTGGTAAGTGCGCGCAGATATAATGGTTTTTATCAAAGTGTCTGGACCCCAATGTCACCCATTCATTCTCTGCAGAGATGCTGCCTACCCCGCTGTGTTACCCAGCATGTTAGTGTCTCACAATGATTTTATAGACATATATTTGACATGCTTGACTGAGGATGTTAAACAAGATAGCAAATATATCTAAAACGATTACAGTTGCTGCCCAAAATGAATGCACAGCAACGTAATCCTGTAAAATAATGATTTATTATCGGTACCTTGTCCGAAGTATTGTGTCTGCATCACGATTGTGTGGTTTTCGAGGAATGCTGGAGCTTCCCTGTCGGTAAAATTATATTATCATACAGTTCTGATTAAATAATAATTTTTCTGTAATTATTCAAGTCAATTTAGCAGACAGAACTCCCCTCCTTCTTCTCCTCACGCACAATCTATCTTAACATTGGCAGTTTTGCACGCTATTCGAATGAATACCATGCATTTTCATTTGTTTTCGTTCCATGCAGTAAATTTTTCCGTAGCGTCATTTGACAAAGAACACGTAAATTACGATGGTCTGCTCTGTTTGCTGCTCGGTATTACAGGTCATAACTTTGGACAACGTTTCAAATAAAATAAGGCCTCGAAATCGTTTGAAGCTTGTTCTGCTTTATCCTGGCACTGTCGCCAAAGGCTGCTTACAATCTAGGCGAATCCATGCGCATGGTATCGTCGCATATGCCTCCTTCTGCCTGATTACTCATCGGGAAGTAGTATATGCGTCAACAAGTGAAGCGAATCTGCCGGTGAACATCCATTCAACTATTTTTGAGGCGTTTTGGGGTCCAACGTAATTTCCAAGTTAAATGTAGTCACGGTCCGTTAAGCTGTGCAATAACGTTTATGTCAATGCATTCTAGAAATTGGTTCTCATCTACACACGGTGAAAATCATCAGATGCCCATGCATGGTATTAACAGATTTATGAACCGTGGTTTTGGGAGTAATTATAATTTAATGTATTGCCGGACTTCTTTATCAATTGGTGTTATTGAAACAAACGAGGATAGTTATAAACAACGGAAAATATAAAAAAAATTATTAAAAAAACATCAGAATAAGATAACGTTGTGAGGGTGATGTAGCATTTACTTTTCAGGAAGATTTAATTTTTAACCTCAGAAGTATGCTAACGTTTGTTTTGAGATTGTTCCGTCAGATTTAATCGTCAACAAATATATTTTTGCTGCTGAGAGGGGATTGAAATTGTTATGGATGTATTGGTAGACAAAGAAGGATTGTACATAAACGGAGATGATGGCAATCCCGATGTTTAGTTGTTGGCTCATTGCGTAGCGTAGCACGGGCTTTCAGGCATTCTACATACAGGAAATGCAGTGGCACTACGGCCAATTACCGATGGAACTCTGTTTTTTATTCATATTATTTGTCACCCAACCGTGGCGTCGGTGTGATACCTCCACCTTTCTGGGCTGAGCTGACAGATAGTTTTTTCATGCAACCCATTATAGGACGAACAGAAGCCAGAACGCGAGGTAGTTTCATCGTGTTGCACCGTTAAATTTTTACATATTGTAGATCATAAATGAGAATGCAAAATTCTCCATAAAACACGAACTCGACCATTAAGTTTTACGACGTTGAGGCTATTATCGGTTCGTCCGATCTGAGTGATGAAACGAAATTACAGGCAAAATATCGGAAACATCGTGACAAGGAGTTGGAACATCAACCTAGCCCTTAACCTCAATGCGGCGAAACAGTTCCATGTGGCCGAAAGGAAGCGCAGATGGGATATCACTTGCCAATTTTCATTTCTAGATATATGGTCAACTGTTTCATGTTCTGTGACATTAATATCATCGGCAAACTAACTTGCCACTTCACAGAGATGAGGTAATAAGAACGCGCATCAATGTGTGACTATATTAGATGTCGGAGAACATTCCACGTCCACCAGGAATCTCTGGAAAGTACACACATGCACTGTATAATGCATGTCGATGGATGCACCTCAGACGGATAATTGATATTGCCTCAGTTTCTTTACCGCCTGAACATCCAGAGATGGTGAACCACTGGAACATCCACAATATGTTTGCATTTTCTTCAATCCAGTCCTTGTTGAAGCATGGCAGCGGAAAAGCTGGGGATACCGCCAAGGATGCTTGTCACCCAGACCATTCCCGTGTCTCTCTTGCACCTTCTGGGCGAAATATCAGAGGATTGAACGTCGATCCTTAAGAACATATTTCTCTCCACTGCTGTCAGTTTCCTGAACCAAAGTCCCATTTCACAGCCCATTCCATTAGGCAGAGTCGCGTGATGCTATTCTTAACTCATTCAGTTATCCCATATTGTTATTTAGATGTGTTTTGTGCTTCTTCAAATTAATTACAATGTTACGATACCTCCGTTTTACTTTTCGGTGCTACAATTTTATTGCATCAACTATTATCTATTGAATTACACTAATGTCATGCGCCCAGTGTTTTTTTCGTTAATAGACGAATATGGACCTAAAATAATTAAATAAAAATCTAGGTCTGCCATTGTCCATTCCGTGAAACCATGATTTTTACTTCTCCTCTAGGACACATGGAGTTTCACCGGACATGCAAGAACACTTTGAGGTATATTGCCATGCTGCATAGAATATCCATATTGCTTTGAAAGCAATAATATTATTTATAAATACAATGGTGTGCAAGGAACCATAGACCAGAGCAATTTTCAGCATGGAGTCTTGTTTGCCATTTCATAGCTGGTTTCGATGTAATAGTCATACTTTTCCAATTGATCATCAAACCATGGAATTGTTTGCAAATATCATCGCTACTTGACAAACAGCCGGTTATTTCAACTGTGGAGATGAAAACAAGTGTACACGCACACACACTCTCTCTCTCACACACACATACAATCACACACACACACATATAGGCACACACACACACACATATATGGCACACACACACACACACACACACACACACACACACACACACACACACACACACACACACAACACACACACACACACACACACACACACACACACACACACACACACACGCATACACCTACACATACACCCACACACCCAGCCACACACACACACACTCACGTTTCTCTCTCTCTCTCTTCTCTCTCTCTCTCTCTCTGTTTTCTCTCTCTCTCCCTTCTCTCAACACACACACACACAACACACCCCCACACACCACACACACCCCCACACACACACACACACACCCCACACGCACACAACACACACACACACACACAACACACAAAACACACACAAACACGTATATTTTTACCCGTCAACGTAAAGTCACGTGGATTCGAATTGAGGCAAATGAAAAAACAATTTAACGGTTATCTCTCGTTCCTAAAGACATCTTCTTTCTCGTTCACAGCAAATTTGTCGGCCAATTCTTGTCCTGTCATCCGGTAAAGTGCGGCCTCTCAGATGCGTCAGGCTATATTTGATATCAATGGCAGCAGCTGACCTAATGGCGTTCATTAATATGCTGTATGAGATTAAAGAGGCACATTTTCCAAATTCATTCTTCAATTACACACCTATTTGCAGCCTACAAGTTACACTCATTTATATTTCGCTTGATTGTTCAGTTTGGCTAACTGTCTCTTTTACATTTGATCGATTTGTTGCTATTTGTTATCAGTCATTACGTACAAAATATTGTACCACGAAGACTGCATTGAAAGTTACTACTGCAGTGATTTTGTTAAGCATCTTGGAAAATATTCCAATCTACTTTGTCTTTGAACCGCGGGAAATAATTAATAATGTGCCCTGGTTCTGTTATGTAAAATCAAGCTTCTACACTTCACCCAATTGGGTCGCGTTTTTATGGGTTGAAACTGTCTTGACCCCAGTTTGCACCATTTGTGTTGATCCTTCTCTTCATAAACTCCTGACCAATCAACAAAATTATCCTGGCGCAACAGAGTTCAGGAGCAAGCTCAGAGGCGAAAAACAGAGAGACATGCCAAAACTGACCATGAGACTGAGAACAGGTCAAGAAGGTCGATCATTTTAACTCGTTGCACTTATATCTGGTTAACTTTATTTTCTTATGGATGGTAATAAAACCTCGTGTGCTTCATCTGTGTACAATTCACAGATACTATTTTTTTTGGAAAACAGATGGACAACAACTCATTCAACCAAGACTAGCGGAAAAAAAAGTGGCTACATGCTAAGGTGCTTGAGTACATGCACAAACACTTTCATTTATGCATGTTTCTCAGAGGCACTTCAGAGATGAATTGAAGCACGTCATTTCCCGTCCCCTTGTGGTCATTATAAATATTTTCAAACGGTGGAAGCATGTTTTAGCACAAAGCAAACTTTACCCAAACAGTGTAAATTAAACACTTATCCATTGAGAGACACTCACAATCTGCAACGTGTAAAGCCAATTTGTGGAGATATCCATTTCCCCAATTTTGTAGGGATGTAATATATTTTCCGTCTGTCATTAGGAAGCTGTAGGGAAACAAGCGATGTTTTGAAATCTGATAAAGTTCATGGATTTATGTTTGATTTCGTTGTGCTATTGTACATTTGCTTGAATTTCGCCAAAGCCACTTGTGACGACAACTGTGCTGCAATTCCAGTGTCTTTTCATTGGGACCAAAACATGATTAAAATCACAATAGATGGTGTGGTGGAGAGCGAACTGGGTAAAGACACCATAACAACAATAAATTGGGTGGCCTTATCGGATGCCAAGGGCGTGGACAATATATATGATATCCGTTTCACTGAGGTGATGTGGACGTGTTTATCTCACTATTTCTCTGGAGGATGAAAAAATAACATGGTTTTGGGAAGGGGAAGGCGCAAGGACATGCAATGCTAACGTCTGAGCTGGAATCTATATTCCCAGCAATGCACAAATGTTTATAATATACTACGTGCAACGCACAGCCTGTCAGGCAGCATCCATCGGTGGGAGCAACCAGAGCTAATGTGTGTTTATGAACAATTATCGTGCTTCACTCTACTACTAATGCAATGTAGAAAACCTCGGAAGTTGCAGAATGCCTTCACTGAGCGGCATACAATGCCAAAAATCCAGGTACCGTGTTGCAAGCGGATGTGAGTGTGGGACAGGTCGCTGGGCGTTCAGAGCCACTCTCTCGAACTTTGTTCTGAAAATTGGGAAGAAGTAGACAGTTCAGTATTTCTGTACTTATGTGTTTATTCCCTCTGCGGCGGAGAGCAAGTTTTTTGAACAGGTCCATTTAATATCGGCTAATCTGGGAAATATACATGAATTCCTGTTTGGACAACGAGGTATGTTGGGTTTATCTAAATGTTGGAACGGACCTAGTAAAAAATGAATATATCATATCCGGCGTGCTTACGTGGAGCATGGCTGAGATAAACGAGAGAATGTGACTATTTGGTGTGGATCGAAGAATGAAAACAAACGCTGAATATAGAGGGGAAGAAAATATTTGACTGAGAATGTAGCTGAACATCCGTTTAATGTGAATCCGATAGTGTGGAGGCATTTGGTAAGAATAAAAACTCACAATACGTTGAAGAAACTAGGTGAATGTAGAAATTAGAGAAATTGGAATAGGCATGTTGTTTCTGAGACCATTCCGATCTGGACTAGTAGAAATAAATAGTGAAAGAAATAATGAAGTGAATCTGACTCGAATTCCATGGAATCTTTCATTATCAGCAAGGTCATGGCGTAAATTGGAGCAAACTAGGCAATGGCATGTCTTCTAACAGGAAGTTGCCAATGCAGGTGACGGCATCACAAGACAGCCATTGTTATCTACGGGTGTACAACCCATATATTGAGGGAAAACTGTGAATTTGAGGAAAGCCAAAGAAGACTCTAAGTTTCGAGCTCTTTTCCTACTCCATAGGCTCATGTCCTATCACTCCCATACCCAAGAAATACAGGTTGCATGTGTTTTCAACAAAACAAATCAACGGCAAACCATGCAACATATTGTCCATGCATCACCAGGCAAAACATGGAATGCAGTGTTCGTTTTTTTCATGGCATTTTTCGAACATTTTTTTAGCAAACTACCACCCTTCCCGCATTTCAGCGTCGCATAGTGAGCCTTTCGCTCCACTAATCACTGATTTCACACACGTTAATCTCAAATAAAGTCAAAGTCAAAGTCAAAAGTCAAAAGAGTTTATTGTCATGTGTCCCATTGATAGGACAATGACTTCTTTCTTTGCACAGCACAACAGAACATAGTAGGCATTGACTACAGTTATATACTTAAATACACACATTAATTAATGAATTAATAAAGTGCAAATAACAGATGGAGGGGTATTAAGTTCAGAGTTTTGTCCAGCCAGGTTTTAATAGCCTGATGGCTGTGGCCAGTTAATTGGAATAAATGTCAGTCCATTTAAACAAACAATGTTAGTCAGATTACGTTTGCTACAGCTAATTATTAAATTGCGTAATAACTGCCCCACAAAGTCGGGTTTTCCATAAAATTAGATAACTTCATTATGATATAGAAATAGATAGAATTATGTAGGAATATATATTTCTTAGCCTATTTGGACTCTCTGTTTCCTGCGGTAATGTAATGTTGAATTATCCATGAATGTACATGTGCTTATCTAAAACAATCTTGCACGCCACTTACATTTGCGGCAACCTTCATCCTGTCTACGCGTTCCAGGTTTCCAGGCAGAAGATTTGACCGCATTTCCTTTAAACGTTGACCACCCGCTCACTTTAACGCCCCATAGTCATCTCCAACGTGACAAACGTTCCTGTAGTTGCGTGATCTGGCATCAGTTGTCCGCCATTTAGAATAGCGCAGTTGCGCTCTGCGAGAACCGCTAATAATAATAATAATAATAATAATAATAATAATAATATAATAATAATAATACAATAATAATAATAATAATAATAATAATAATAATAATAATAATAATAGTAATAATAAATATTTTACTTTATTGATCTCCTCACGAAAATTCTTCAGATGTCCAGTGAGAAGCCCCAACCAACAAACTCACCGAAAGCAGACGGAAAATACATAAAATAGTAAGATTTTAAACGAGAACTCACCTGTTCGAAGTTTGATCGTTATTTTACGGTGGAGGAGTTACGATGAGGGATTACGTGAGAAGAGCCCGCCCTCACGCTGGTAAACGGCATACTTCAAAGAAGCAACGGCATGAAAAACACAGAACACCAAAGCCCGGAGTAACATAGTAAAGGCTCATAAAAAGACTTAGAACCACCATTTGATCCATTTTATTTTACGAGGGTGGGAGTGGAGGGCACGTAATCCCTCATCGTAACTCTCGTAAAATAACGATCAAACTTCGAACAGGTGAGTTCTCGTTTAATCTTTACTATTTTACTTCGGAGTCACGTGAGTGACTACGTGAAGAGTTTTAAAGCATTCTGTGTTTTTTAGGTCGTAGAAATTAATCCGTACGACAGTACCGGCTAAGTAAACACATACATGAGAAAGCACACAAATGTTAGATCTTTTCATAATTAAGTTTTTTAATGGCTGAAAAACCATATAATACCCTCCTTATATTTGAGGGAAAAATTTGATTACAAGTGACAAAAGATATCAGTGACTACACAACTGATTATAGCAATTAATAGCAAACAAAGCAGGTGATTATAGTGCTCCCAACACCGCGTGTCCAAAGCATGTCATAGTGTGAACAGGTTTGTTGTAGAACTTTTGAAAAAGTTTCTTCTTTACTCCACCCTGCGATTTTTTAAAAATATGCTCGAGATGGTACGTAGCCCTTCGCCGCGGACGTAGCTGCCGCCCTGGTGGAGTGAGATTTGAAGACATCCAGTGTCTACTCCCGCTAAAACCAACACCTGTTTCAACCATTTTGAGATAGTTTGAACTGAAGCTTTGTGTGTGTTGCTTTTGTGCGTAGCAGCAATGTATTTTCGTTTCCTCGAAAAGTGTCCGTCACTTTAATACATTGGTTCAAATGTCTAACCACACAACAAATGCAAGCTCAAATATGAAAAGCTTGAAAGGTTACCTTTGTTCCAGATCTCCCTGGTCTACTTTGTTTGATCAGACGTAAACATAAATACAACGTTTATCTGTATCACATGCATACAGTCTAAACGCAACATTTGTAAAGTTTGCACTCTTTGGGCTGAGACCAGTGACATTAACATGACTCAATTTCAATGTTAACCTATCCAATGACAACCCTTCAATTGGCGTCCATTCTCTAAGTAGAGCAAGTACTATGCTCACATCCCAAATCTCTGTATATCTAGGTTTTTGGTGGATTTCATGTGAAAATTCCTTTCATGAATCGTGATATTAATGGATGCGACCCAATTGATTTCTCACCAGTCATAAGTCCTAAATAGGACGACAAGGCACTGCGGCAGTGTTAATGGCACTGTAACTTAAATGTTGGCCAAAGCGCAAATTGGCAAGGAATTCCAAAACATGAGTAACATTCACATAATCGCATCAGAAAAATATTTTGACTGTGTGCAAAATTCTTCCCATTTCTTAATATGTGTCATATATTGTTTCTGTGTGCTAAGACTCTCTCGCCATGATGCGCCAATAACTGTCAAGTTTGGTCCGACAATCCCAGTTCCTGGTAGTGGTCTGGTCAAAACCTGCAGATTAACAAATTCATATAAGCATATAAAGGGTAAAAAAAAATCATAATATATAAAAATATAATGAAAATACAAAAAAAATAATCATGATAATAAAATTAAAACACCAATAAAATAAAATCTAAAAAAAAAAAAAATAAAAAAATATATAAAAAATCTCATTTGTTACTGGATTAGTCAAGATATCACTACAGTTAAGAATCTGCATATACGGTTCTTTAATCATATTCAGCATAACTGGGAACCAAGGTTGAGTTGGCCAATTTGGCACTACCAACAATCCGGAAGCTGAATCTTGCTCTATTTCCTTCAAGCATCTCTGGATCAGAGCAAAATGGTGGAAAAGCATAAAAGAAACATTTTTCCCCAGTGTAATAAAAATGCATCTACTGCAACTGCGTCCGGATCGTGGTTCCCTAGACACATAATGAGGCAAGTGATGATTAAGTCCTGGATGCAAACAAATCAATTTCTGGCAACCCAAATCGTCGAACAATATTCTTAAATATTGCTGGCTTAAATATCCATTCCGTAATTATCTTTAAAAATCCTGGACCTTTCATCTGCTACCCCACATTGTCTTTACCTGGAGTATAGCTTACTGCAATCCATATCTGCCGACCAATACAACCATTGCCATATCTCATTTGACAGACAATCACATGATATACTGATCCAACTCTCCCCATGTGATTAATGTAAACCACAGCTGTTTTGATTGTTAATTGTATTAACACATGCAGACCTTGTTTAGCACAACAATATGCTTTAAGCCCATAAAGGCCCCCAATAACTCCAAATAGTTAATACCATACTCTTGGAAAAACACTTGTTCTTCAGTTTCCATCTACCTCCACAACTGGAGGATAAATCTGTTCCCCCCATCCGAGTAAGCACTAGCACTGTATGTAAAACCATTTCAGGCTGTTTAATCATAAAATATTAGTATTAGCATGCTTGTGGGGACATTTTCCTTTTTAACCCACCATTGTAAATTCCAATACAGCTTCTTTTGACTAATTTAATTACATAGGCCTGTCAATGGCCTCCTTCTCTTTGAGAGCTTGTATCTTGTACCTTCGAAGATATCAATAAATGTAATTGAAACCAAATTCTACTGCAGGAAAATGCTGCTAGCAGTTCACCAATGGATTGTCACCATTTCTCGGATGGAAGGATAAGGTTTGAATGAGATAATGACAAGTTACCAAATATCGCATCGACTTTAACTGTTGGTAAAGGTAGCTTTCTCACCATAGTCACTGATTAATTACAAACCCCAAAAGTAAATTGTTTGAGTGCTGGCTGCAGCTTGGGGCTTAATTAGGATGAATTAAGAACCTTAGTTACCACAAAGCTTAGTAACTGAAACTGAGTCCTCAGCTGACTCCTGATAATCACTAATGACCAGAATGTCATTGAGATAAGCCATAATGATGTGCGAGTTGAATTTTCGTATTTGTGCTCTATAATTGCAGGGCTAAATTTAGTGGTTTCAACAGTTTCGTAAAGAGTAAAAAGCTGAACTCAGTCCATTTGGCAAAGCTTAATGGCGCTGCCTATAATTGATCACAACCAATTAAAATTTAAGTACTACCGAAACCTGAATGCATAGGTACAGAATAATAGGCGTCTTTTCATCAATTTAGCCATATAACAACCTGCTGAATTTATTTTGCAGTATTCAATGACTCCCATTTGAACATGTTTGTATCAACAAACTCTACAAACTTATTTAGACCTGTAAGGTCCAGAATATTGCGCTTCGCTTGGCAACCATCATCTGTAAAATGCTTTTCTAACATTAAAGACAAATTTTTTGCTTGTGTTTCAAAAATCTTTTCCATTACCTCTTTTCAAGAATAATTAGGCAATGGTGAACATAAATCTCTGCTATTTCAATTGCAGAAAACAACGAAACATAAGCAGGTTTTATTCTGTTGCAGGAGGATTAACCTCTTTTTTTAAAAGTATAGAAGTTAATGAAAATCTGCTCGTAATATACGGAGCAAAAATAATAGTACTGCCAGTCTTAATAAACTTTTTGTAATCTCCCTCTATACTGGAGATTAATCCGCAGTAAATCTTTATGAAGCAGGGAACAAGTCTTTAATTCCTCAGCATTGAGCGTGGTGGTCTCCTTATCCCCTGAATTCGGGTAAGTATTTTGTTGTTGTGCAATACAATAAAACTTCCTTGACAATTTTCTGCTTATTCCAATATCAAATCCCTTCTGGGCGAAAATACCTTTTCGTCCAAAGACGAAGGTTTCATGCAGCTAAAATATTTAGCTTTTCATACCAATTTCAATAAGGTTAGGCAGATTATTCCAAACAGATAAACCAAGAGCTTAAACACCACTTGCTCGGACACAGGTATGCAACCTTGTGGGTGAAAAATGGCCAAATAGCTATTTAATTATATAAAATTTCATAGAAAGAATTGCACAATAGCGTCTTTATTTTTATGTTTTCCTTTCATCTGACCAAAAGCCATTAGCAGCAGAATAATTTGTGGAGGATTTTTTTTAAACCTCACTATTTGGACGCTCTCATATTTGGAGTCATGGATGCCCATATTAACGGATTAAACCGTAGGCTCTTCCAATGAGGCACAATTTCCTGTGCTGTGCAATTTTAATATTTCAATCATCACAAAATCATGAAGTTGGTGAGATACCATATATATTGTTGGCAGCTAGGATTTCTTCCATAGCCTCACCACTTCCTTCATATATATGTGTCAAAACCTTTGCTATTCCAGGCATCTTTGGCCTCTTTTCATATTTTTTCATTTTATTTTTATTTTTATTTTGTGGTGTGCTTTAAAAAATGCAAATCCACCATCAACAGGGTCTGCCTTCTGCAGCCCTAAATTCAATTGGGATTCTCATCCCATGAGACTTCTTCCGGCCCAAATCCTGGGTCCGGACCGTGTTCCAACTTCCACTTAGGCCCATGGCCATATTCAGAATAATTAAACCCCTCAGGCTAATCTTAGGAACCTTCAGGGTACTTTGACCTAGTCTCATAATTATTTGAGAACTTTCTCCATATGCTGCCATAATCAGTTCCCACATAGTTTACTTATCTGGAGGACTTTTCATGTCCAGAGTCATCAGACAGACCACGGGAACCCCCTCTCGAAAATATGATTTTTATATTTATTTATATTTATTTCCATTTTTCATATTCGTGAGCATTTCTCTCCGTGGTTATCGTCATTTTGTAACATAGTATATAGTAATTCGCTCCCTCGCTAACGGGTATTGTATCTTGTATTCGCTGATGCTGTCCTTCCGGTATCGGAACGCGTTACTCCGCACTTAGCTTTCCCGTATATTTCATGTTTTTCACCTCCAGAAGCATTTAACCCGCGAATATAATGAATTGATACTTCATCATCTGTGCTTATTTAACCTGCACTAATATGACTCTGACCTGATTTAATCTATTTCCTATACTGCTGGATGCCCTACCCTCAGCGCCCGCTAAGAAATCCCAACTTTACTGTTCTTACCTGCGGGCCCGTTCCGACCGCTGCGAGGAGCTGCTCCTTACTCTGCAGCTCCACCTTCTGCCGTCAGCGTCGACGTCATGCCGTTTCCCAGCGTGAGGCGGGCTCTTCTTCACGTAGTCCACTTCACGTGACTCCGAAGTAAAAATACATATGGACAATTACACTGAGAGCGATAAATACTTAAACAGACCAATAAATAACGCACAATGCCACACACACAACCGAGAAGCAATCCTCGCCTCGGTAGTTGGTCTAATGTAGAGTTGAGTTGTTACTGTATTTCCCGGTGGCCGCGTTGGTGGTCCAAGTGCACAGGTCTTCCCTACGCCACATCAAGTTCAAGTTGTTAAGTATATTCGCCTTGTAAAATGTAAATACTGTGTGTTGCAAGTGAGTGGTTGATTCTGCGTTGGTGTTGACGGGAAATGGTAGAATAACAAAATAATGGGATTAATACAAGATTTGTGGATGTGTGGATAGTCATCAAAGACCCCATGAGTCGAATGCCACGTTCCTGTGCCGTATCTCTCCTCGTTGTTGTGACTGGGTGATTGTTTCGATATTAGATATATTGCATTGTTTTCTTTAAGGATGTGTTTCAATGTTGTGACGTCTTCAAATGAGGTTATCCTACGTTACATGAAATACATGACCTTGGTGATGGAGTCACAAAATATAGAATGCAAACTGGTATGCCTCGAATAAGTCGTTTGCAAGACACCGCACGAAAATGTCTGCTTGTGCGGGATTGGTGGGGGGGGGGGGGGGGGTAAAGTTACAAACTTTGAGTCATAGCGCCGTACAGCGCAGAAGGGAAATCTTCAGCTGCACGCGTTCTAAACATTTTTGCTCATTACTAATTCTGCTTGTCAATTACAAGACTTCAGAAAATGTAACAGGATGAATTCTAAAATAAATTAGAAGGGAAAAAGAGGGGGCCAAAATGTCCAATGCCTTTGCGGTGTTTTTGAAAAGGTTTTTTAGCCCGTTAAACACATTTTTGAGTCGAGAGTAACAGGGTCAATTGGCCTGGCCCAGGATTATGTGGATGTACCCTTAACGAGGACATTATAATCTGAATCACTGTCTGGAGGGTGTATTTGCAGAAATTCAAGAAGGTGATCATTTAGTAGAGGTATGAGACATAATCACAGTTTTAAACCTAAATCGATTCCAGTGACCTTGCGAGGCTTATACGCGCAGGAGAGAAGATCGTGGAACCTGAAAGGACTTTCGTGTTTGTTCACCTGACAACAGACATATGATGAAGATTGGCTGGAGAACACAAATGTTGTATCGTGAAACAAGGGAACCAACAGCTAATTATACAAAAAAAAAAAAAACA
The DNA here is from genome assembly GCA_035221665.1 of Okamejei kenojei. Classification (NCBI taxonomy): domain Eukaryota; kingdom Metazoa; phylum Chordata; class Chondrichthyes; order Rajiformes; family Rajidae; genus Okamejei; species Okamejei kenojei. Next base: position 5,569,200 of record CM069160.1, on the reverse strand, counting down.
CTAGAGCGACCAGATTGCATCCAAGCAAGACGCAGAGATGTGAGAAAACAGGGC
>CM069160.1:5395937-5568646 GCA_035221665.1 Okamejei kenojei | reverse complement strand
GTTTGTTTGTCAATCATCTGATTATTCAAGTCCCCCTTCTACTGTATGTCCCGTCCCTCTGCTCTTGCAGCCTTCTTTCCTCCCCCTCCACAATCAGTTGAAGAAAGGATCTTGACTCCAAATCGTTCACGTATTCCTGTTTTCTCTGGAGATGCTGCGGGTCCCACTATGTTACTCCAGCGGCTGACGCACTATGTGTGGAGAACGAGGGCTCAATCCCTCAAGCAAAACAGCAAAATCTCTGTAGATATAGGATGGGTGACGTTTTGAATCGGGGGTCCATCTTCAAGACGGAGAGAAAGAGATGGGAGATTGGGGCTGGTTTGGTCGGGTGGGACAGAAATGGCGGATTTTTTAAAAATAATTTTTTTTTTTTTATTATGATTTATATTTTTTTTATTTAATTTTTTTTATATTTTAATAAATTTTTATGTGAGAGTGAGGTGAGGGGGGTGTGTTGGGGGGGGGTAGAAGGGTGGGGATTTTACGCCGTGTTGTCGTGATTTTTAGGTAATATGTATGTGGGTGGGAGTGGGGGGGGACGATGGAGTCGTTGGATGGTGGTGGATGTGGGAGGTGGGGGTGAGTGCGAGGAATTAGAGTTGTCAGGGAGGGGGAGGTTGCTGGTTGTGGAGGGATGGGGGAGGGGTGATTGTTAGAGAGTGGGGGAGGGTTTAGAGCACGATGGATGGGGGGATTGGTGGAAGAGGAAAAGGGGTGGAAGAGAAGGAGGGCTGAAAAAGGGAGGGGAGAGAAGGAGGGAATTGGGGAGAAAGGAGGGTGGGAGAAAGAGGATGAATGCGGAGGAAGAGGGGGGAAGGGGGTGGACAAAAGGGAGAAGGGCATGGGAGAGAGAGGGAGGAAAATGGTGAAGGGGAGGAAAAAGGGGAAACTTGGGGGGAATGAATTTGGGATGAGATAATTCTGAGATTTTGGACTATGTGGGGAATTTGGGGGGGACGTGGGGGGGGAACCGATTTTAGCAATTGGCAGATTGCAATGGGATGGGAATTTTTGGGTGGAGGGTAGAAGGGACGAAAGAAAGGCAAGGCCGATTAAAAGACCCAGGACAATTTTTTGAAATCATTGAGGGCAGGTTTTTTTATGTTTTAGCAAGCAGGATGAGCTATCTAAATAATTTAAGCCAGCATAGCAGCAGACAATAGCGTCGGTAGATCGAGGTCCCAGGCGCAGCAGCCATATATTAGTGGTATTAATGCTAGTAGTGGTGTAGCATTGCAAGCCCAGTGTTTTTCAGGCGGTTGCCGTGTGTTGGTTGAAGCTAATTTTATGGCTAAGGGAAAAAAAAAAAAAGTGTTGTTACCGAGGTCTCCTTCTTAGATGGGGGATAACAACATTGTGGCCAAACCTGTGGTGTTGGAAGGCTAGGCTTGGCTATCAGTTGTTACAATGTTACAATTGCTAGTTACTAGTCTACCACATGGTTTTTTTACAATGGTACCTTTTATTTGTCAACAGGTTAGTTTGGAGTTTTAGATTAAGTTGGTTGAGACGATTACTATGACCATTCTATTTTTGAGGTTCAGTTAGTGCAGGCATCACGTTCCTCCTTAAAATACATTTTAAGGAGATTAAGATTCTCAGATGCCAGTATAGTCCTTGTCAGTGTTTGTATTTTTATTCTTTGTTTTGATTTTGTTTTTTTAAAGCAGTTTTATTTACTGCTGCTGCATTGAGGGAGGGGATTGTATTTTCATTCACTCCGGTGGTGGGAGAAGAGGAGGAACGGGAGTCCTCAGGGAAAAGTAGGAGAGGGATGGGAAAGTGAATAATAGGGATTGAGAAAGACGGTTAGAAGTAGAGAGTGGTGAGGAGAAGAGAAAGAAGTAAAGTCAAGGAGGAGGCGTGAGAAGAAGAGATGAGAGCAGGAGGGAAGGAGGAGGTCTGCAGGTCCCTGAGGGGAAGAGGAGTAAGGTTAGAGGGAGAGTGGGGTGAGAAGAAACGTGAAAGAGAAGAAAACAAAGAGTGTAACGGAAGAAGAGAGAGGAGAGAGGAAAGGAAGGGTCTAGGATAGCAATCCGAGGAATAAACGTGGGTGAATGAATGTGGGGTGAACGGAAGGATTTGGGATTCTAGAGAAGGATTAATGGTATCGGATTGCTGAGACGAGGGTCCTCCGTCCCCATCTGAGGTTCTAGGTCCATGGTCATAGCAGATCAGAAGTTTTTAAGTGGGGAGGTTTTATTTCGGAAGGAGAATGATTGAGGACTTTGGAGAGACGAGCGGAGAGTAGTTGGAGGAGGAGGGACTGCGAGGGACTCACTTTTTCAGTTCGTCAGATGGTTAGTGTTGGTGCGTGTGAGATAAATTCATTTCTGCTGGTATTCATTTGCCACCATCAAGGCCGTGAACGTCTCAGTCTATAGTATGTTTAAGGCAGAGGAATCGATGTTTGATTCTCGATTCTTGGATTCGTACATACGTGGAGACATGAGGAGAGGGTAAGGGAGAATCCATGGGGGTTAAACATGTATTGGATAAGGTTCAGGGCCTTGGGTTAGTTTTGGGAGAGATGTTGAGAGTGGATAGCAGGGGAAGAGTGATAGTGAGATTGCAAGAAATATCAGCCATTTGAACTCTGAAATATGTGGAAGGTTAGATAATTGTGAGAGAGCTGGGATTGCTAAATTCTGTTCCTATCAATTATATACTGAACATGATCTTATTTACACTAGAAAGCACAGGGAAGAAAGAACTGCAATAAATTGTCATACGTTTTTTTTGGCACAATTGTCCAGAGTCCCGCCCCCCGAGTTGTTAAAGAGTTGTTTGGAAAGGCAGGGGGAGAAGAGGGGAGATGATTCTTTCGGGGTATCTCTTCCATTCTATATCTGCTGTATCTGGCCATTTGTGAAGGTCAATTGTCCTTTTTTTGCCAGGGTCGGCCTGGCCATCCAACCAAATGCGGGTTATTAGACGCAGAAGGTCCTTCCGCCACTCCTCCATGGCTGGTGAGGCCCCGACCGTCCGGTTTTTTTCCACCGTTCCCGGGCCTCTTGGTGCCAGATCCCACAGGTCCTGTCCTGCTGATAGCCCCAGGCTATTGGCTATTCTGATGTAGGGCCTCCAGCGGCCCAACCCACTCCGGCGTCTTCATAGACCACTTGCAACCCCTCCCGCCGCGGGAGGACAGCATTCGTAATACTCCCACTCTGGGCCTTCCGGGCTGAGTTCCCAATCTTGCAGTGGGCAAGCTGGTGGGAGGCGGGGGGCTAAAAAAAAAAAAAAAAAAAACAAAAAAACAAACAAAAACACAAAAAAAAACAAAACAAAAAAAAAAGGGAAGGGAGTGGGTTAGTGTTAGTTGTTAGTGTTTGTAGTTTAGTCCAAGAGACACAAACAAGATGGGATTAACCAGCTGGTCAGACAACAGCTCTTGAGGGAAAAAGGAAAGCATCTCTCTTGAGGAAAGTAAAGGTATTATAGGTGATTGGAATTTGGTGATGTTTTGGATCTCAAAGACTCTTCTCTGCAGTAAGGTTTTCAGTTTATGGTTTATGCTCCGTGGGAAACATGAGGCGGAATTCAACATTGATACTGCTGGGGGTTGTAAGCTTTGCCCAAGTGATATATGAGTTGCTGTTCTTCCAGTTTTGTGGTGTGGCATCACCGGCAATGGAGGAATGGCCGATGGACGAAGGTCAGTTGTAGGGTATGGGAAAATGGGTTGTTATTAAAATTGGTTTGGCAACTGGGTGATCACCGTAAGGTCACTTCTGCAGTAGTTTATTCACAGCATAAAGCATTGTGTACATTTTCTCTAAGCCAGTTCTGCATCGTTCATTGTATCACGTGGCGACATCAGTGTCCAGGACTATTCGCCAGTGTCTGATGACAAGGGTCTTGACCAAATAATATCACTTTCCTTCTCCTCAAAGATGTGCCTGTCACGACTGTTATTCCAGCTTTTTGTGTCTATCATGTTGATTGTCCAGGACAAAGCTGTTGTGGAATGATCAAGTTTACACAGCAGTAAGGGAGAATCCTGTACGTTGCCAGGACATGAGGCAACCACACATCTCCTCTGAATATTTGCTCCTCTCCTCAATACATGCCCCTTCTTGTATTGATTTTTCCATTCCGGGAATTCTGGCTGTGGTTGTTGACTGGAAGATACTCCTTCCTCCCTCTCACCTCCCCTCACTCCCAGGCTCCCGGCTCTTTCTCCTACACCCTCACCCACAACCTTCCAACCCTCACCCTCTCTCACCCCTCACCGCCGCACCCCTTCACTCTCACAGCGTTAACGCTCTCACCTCACCCTCCAACCAAACCCTTCAGCCCTCATCCCTCTCCCCCATCTCGCTCCCACATTCCCCTCAATCTCCCTCACCCGCCCCTCACCTTCGTCACACTCATCGCATCTCACTCATTCCCTCACTCTCTCTCCTCCACTTTCCCTCACCCCTGCCAAATTCCACTAGCCCTCACCCTCCCTACACCTCTCCTCTCTGTCACACACCCATCACTCACCCTATAAAAACCTTCACCATAAACCTTTTATTCCACACCCAACCCATCCAATACCCCTTCACCCTCCATGCCTTACCCCCTCCTTCACCCCTCCCCTCCCCCTCACCCCTCACCCCTCCATCATACCCCCCTCATCCATCCCCTACTAAACCCCTTCACCCTCCACCCCCTCTCCCTCACACCCTCCACTTCTAACACCCCACACCCATCCACAACACCTCACCTCCCTTGCCCTCAACGCCTCCCTCACCCTCCCTCACCCCATCTCACCCACCCCTCACCACACCGTCCTAAACCCATCACACTCACACCCCTCCCCTCACACCCTCACACTACTACACCCGACAACCCCCTAACCCTTTACCCATTAGCACCCTTTGCGCCTTCACCTACACACCTCACCCACCACACCCACACACGCTTCACCATCCACACCACACAAACCCACACCACACGTACCCACCACCACAGCTCTTCACCACCCACACCACACAATCCACACCACAAAATCGTCACCACACACTCTTCACCCACCACGCCCACAACCACACACTTCTTCAACCCACCCCACCACTCACACAAACCCACATCACCACACACTCTTCACCCACCCCCACACCACCACAACAAACCCACACCACACCACCAACATTCACCAGACTATTCACCCTCCCACACCACTCCCACCCACACCACACATCTTCACCAACACATCTTCACACACCCCACCACACACACCAACACAAACTCTTTCACCCACCCACACTCACAAACGCACATCACCAACACATCTTCACCCACCCACACCACACAAACCCACACCACCCCACATCTGTCACCCACACCCCTACCCCCTCTCCCTCACACATCCTAACCTACTTTAACATTTTACACTCTCTCACCCACTCTCTATCTTCAATCCCCTCTCCCCTACCGCATCCTCTTCCGGGCCTTTCCTCATCACACCAGCTGGCACCCTCCCCCTCCCATCCCCCTCCCCTCCTATCCTCTCACCCTGTGAAGGTATTGCTCTTCTTTTTGCATCCTGTGTCTCCATTCTTGTTTGCGCTCCCTGTGCGTGTTGCCCCTTCCCTGTTGCCCGTGTACTGCCACACTCCCCTTATCCTCTGCTGGGATAAATCAGATCTCTCTGCTCCATTCCAGGGGGGATGTTTGTCCCCTATTACACGGGAAAGGTGATCGACATCGGGCTCCCAGTTACGAACCGGGGAATCTTCTTCTTCGCCATCTTCTGCATGTGCGCCACGTCCATGGGAAGGTGAGCATTGCAGAGCGGACCGGCCTCCACAACACTGACGAGGGGGCAGTGGGTGGGGGTGTGAGGGGGTAGTTGAGGGGATGGGGATAGTGGAGAGGGTGGGTTGGTTGGGGGTGTGAGGGGTAGTTGAGGGTGATGGGGGGTGTGGAGAGGGTGAGGGGGTGGGTTTGTGAGGGGGTGGTAGTATGTTGAGGGATGGGAGGTAGTGGGGAGAGGGTGGTTTGGTGGGGTGGGTGGGGGTTTGGTGGGAGGGGTGGGGGTGGTGGGAGGGTAGTGTGGGGAGATGGTGGGGCCACATAGAACTTGTGGGACAGCGGGTGGTGATTCGACGATGGGCATGGAATCGGTGGGCCGCAGGGTCTTGTTTTCTGGCTGTATCTTTGAAAATATACAGTTAACGTGGTCATGGGGTTTACCATGACACTGAGGAATTGCGCACCACTGAACGTAGGTGTGGCACTAGTGTTGTCAGAAGTTCAATTGCAGCCGGGTTTGGGTTATGTGGGAGGCCTCTTCTCGTTCAGCCATGTCCAGTCTCAGCAGACCACGCATCCGCAGTCAGCTCTTTCTCCTCCCTGTTGCAGCAGGAGATAGTTTCTTTGACGCCACCAAAAGACTGGTAGGATACAGCGAACGCCTGCCCAAATATCACTGCAGTTCCTAGTGATGTGAGGCTGCCAATTACTCACCACACACACACAGGTGCTGGACTCCAAGATGGGCGTGAAGGGACTCTGTATAGATCTGAGACTCGAATAATGCTAGAATAAGTGAAAATCCAGGAGGTTTGAGTGAATGTGGAGAGGAAGAGGATGTTTCACAAATGGTGCGTCTCTAGGATGGTAGGCCATAGCCTCAGATAAAAGGATGTTCCTTTGGACGAGAATGAGAAGGGGATTTCTTCTGTCAAAAGGGTGTGATCTGCTGAATTTCATTGTCACGGATGGCTAGGGAAGCCAATAGACATTATTAAGGTGGAGATTGATAGGTACATTGGTACAGGTGTCAAGTCGCGAGGGGAGTAGGAATGCAGGAGAATGGGGTTGAGAGGGAAAGATAAAACCATCCATGATTGAATGGCCCAGAGTAGAACTTCAAGGGCACAATGGCCATTTAATTCTGTCCTAGATATTATTGAACTTATGAGACTGTATTAGACGCCTCTCTTAGATTATTAGTGGGATTTCTTGGTAATCAGATGGTCATATGGGGCTCTTGTGGTTTGAGGATGGCTTTGTTGGAGATAACTGCAAGGTTTTGCAGTATGGGATGTCAAACCAGGGCAGGAACTTTGTAGTCAATGGTAGGGCCTTGAGGGATGTGTAGAGCAGAGGGATGTTGGACTGCAAATACGTAGTCTCCAAAATGGTGTTGTAAGTAGATTGAGCGATGAGCTTAACATCTGTTGTTGGAAAGTTACTGGAGAGTATTCTGATGGATAGGATTAATAGGCATTTAGTTGAACAAGGGCTGATTCGGGATAGTCAGCATGGAATTGTATGTGGGAGGTCGTATCTCACAAATCTGATTATGTTTTTTGAAGATGTGACCAAAAGTTGATGAGATGGAGGAAATGGCCTTTCCTTTGGAAAAGTGAACCCAAAATGTCATAGAAGAGAACCAAAATGTCACACATGTGACTAGTCATATTTGACCTCCTACACAAAACAAACATTGTCAGCTTAACATATAAAAATTTCACTTGATAAACTGAAAAATATATGAATCATATGCGCAGTAGAAAACAATATATCTGTAATGCTTTCAGACTTGGCAGAGATGTATTCCACAATTTTTTCATCATTTTGGTCACACGCAACTAAGAATGGGCCATAACATGGACTTCAGCAAAGCATTCGACAAGATTCCACATGGTAGGCTGCTCTGGCAGGATAGATTGCAGGGGATCCAAGGAGAGATAGCTGAATGGATAGAAAATTGGCTTCATTGAAGGAAGCAGAGGGTGGTGGTGGAAGGTTACACCTCGGACTGGAGGCCTGTGACTAGTGGGGTGCCTCGGTGTTTGGTGCTGGGCCCGTTACTGTTGGTCATCTATATCAATGATTTGGATGAGAATGTAACATGGCAAGATTAGCAACTTTGCTGATGATTTTTAAAAAGTGGGTGGTATTGCAGATAATGCGGATGGTTGTGAAAATTCGCAGCAGGATCTGGATCAATTGGCCAGGTGGGTGGACGAATAGTTGATGGAATCTAAGACAGAGATATGCGAGATTCTACATTTTTGGAAGTCTAACATGGGCAGGACTTACACAGTGAATGGTAGGACTCTGGGGAGTGTTGTGGAGCAGAGGGATTTCGAGGGCCTGAGCTATAAGGAGAGGTTGAGTAGGCTGGAGTTTATTCTTCGGAGCGCAGGAGGGTGAGGGATGATCTTATAGAGGTGTATAAAATCATGAGAGGTATAGATCGGGTAGATGCACAGTCTCTTGCCCAGAGCCTTGTTGAGGTGAAGTGCCCTGGTGAGTAACGTGCCTCGACGAAGAGTCTTCGGCGAATTTCGGGGAGAAATTCATTCTACTCCACTTACTTTGATAAATATTTATGCTCCTAATTTTGACAATCCCCAATTCTTTAGTAAAATTCTGGATACAATTTCCGAACTTAACTATCAAAATGTGATAATAGGGGGAGATTTGAATTGTGTTTTAGATCCATATCTGGATAAATCAGCAAAACAAAAAATGATTAACATAAAATCTAAAACTAGTGAACTCCTAAATACATACATGAAAAATACCAACATAACAGATATACGAGGAGGGAAGGAGGATCGCTAATCCCAGTAGGTAGGGAATATTCATTTTATTCAAACAGTACATTAAAACATATTGGTATTGATTATTTCTTAGTGGACACAAAATAATTCCATATACATATAATTCTAAATATCATAATAGTATTATTTCTGATCATTCCCCCGTTTAACTTGTTCCTTAAAAGTTTAAGGAATGCCTGATGGTAAAAAATCGTTCTGGAGGTTTAACCCCCAAATCTTAAAAAACTCTCATGGTTGTACATATTTACTAAAGAGCAGCTGATAATCTCTTTGAGACAAAGATACACCAGACCACTTCACCTTCCTTATTATGGGAAACTTTTTAAGGCATTTATTAGGAGGAACTATATTTTCATATCAAGCTTTCTAAAAAAAAAGAATAACACTGAACAATGCCAGTTGGAAACAAGAAAGAAATTAGCCAATTTAGATTTAGAAAAATGCCAAAGAAAGAACTATAGATAAACATAATAAGAATAACAATACTAAAATATAAATTAAATAAAATTTTATCGGCCCAGAATAATAATATGATTATTTCAAATTACAAAACAAGAACATTTCGAATTTGGTGATAAATAAACCACATAAACTCCACTTAGCACGCCCAACTGAAAAAAACGGGAAACAGGAAATTACAAATTACTAAAATTAAATCAAGACAAATGGGAATTATTACACTACCTAAAGATATTAATAAAAGATTTGCTTCAATTTTATCAAAATGTATATACATCGGAAAACCTCTGCAAATAATACTCAAATTACAATTTCTTAGACAATTGTAATCTTCCAAAATTAAATTGGTGGAACATGAGGGATTGGGAGCTCAAGATTACACTTCAGGAAATAGAAGAAACAATAAATTAGTTGAAGAATGGCAAAAAACGCCAGGACCAGATGGCTTTAGTAATGAATTTTCTATAAAATATTCTATGAGATAATTTCTCCATGCCTGCAAGATTTATATATAACGCTTTTAAAGAAAATAAATTACCTGAAACACTGAGTCAACAATTACATTATACCTAAAAAGGATACAGATCTAGAAGACCCAGGCTCATAAGAGCCATAACACTTCTAAATACAGATCAAAAAATATTAGCCAAAGTAAACAAACCCAACCCCCCCCCAGACCCACCCAATAAATCACCCACCCTAGCGAGATGATTGAGTAAATATTGTTACCAAACTAATAAACCCGGACCAAACAGGTTATACCAAAGACATGTCATTTAACAATTTGAGGACGGCTGGTTTAATATAATGTACTCACATAATACTGAAGAAGACTAGCAATTTATTTCATTGACATGCAGAGAAAAAGCCTTTAATCAAGTAGTTATGGCAATATTTATTCAAAGTATTGCAAAAATTCTAACATGGGAGATAACTTTATCTCATGGGTTAAAATTATTATACGATAAGCCGACGGCTCATGTAGAATACTAACAATATATTATCCCCCGAAATTTCCAATTAGCAAAAGGGGGCAAAGGCAGGGTAAGGTGCGCACTATCGCCCCTGCTATTTTGCAACTAGTGATAGAGCCCTTTAGCAGAAAGTATAAGAAGTCATCCGAATATTCATGGATATAAATACCAAACACTCAAATAATAAAATCTCATTATATGCCAAGGATTACATATTATTATATATTACAAATTCGCAAATTAGCATTACCAAATATACTTCTAAATTTAATAGAGGGAATTTTGGTTCTTTTCAGTTTAAATAAATAAACTGGAACAAAAGCGAAATTATGACGCTCTTTAAAACTCAAGAACCGACACATCTGTTGAATTTCCCTTTTGGAAATATGCATACAGAAAAATTTAAGTATTTGGGCATCAAAATTATTACTAGGAATATAAATCACTACTTAATGCAAACTATATGCCTTTATTAACTAAATTAAAGGGGTTGATTAAATTTTGGCTAACACTGCGATGTCCTTAATAGGCAGAATATATGCGATAAAAATGATCTTACCACAAATAACTGTACCTATTTCAATCAATACCAAATAGTTTACCAAAAAATATTCTTTAAAAAACTACTTCGATTCTGATAGTTTTAAAACTTCACAATGGGATTATAAATCACACATAATCAAAGAAAACACTTGTGTAAAATCTAAAGAATCAGGGGGGACTGACACTCCCTAACTTATTGTTTTTACTATTGGGCAGTGAATATTAAAAATATGATCTACTGTTTGGACAGTTCTGCCCAACAGGTAGATTGGATAAGAATGGAGAAAGAGATTGTTCCCCCTTATAACATAGGAGCAATTCTTCTTTCTTTCCCCGATGAAACTGAACAATATAATATGTAAGAAAAATCCAATTATTCACAGTATAATACGAATTTGGAAACAAAATAAATTATTTGGCTTTAAAATCAAGAAAACTTTATTGCTTCTTTCTTTCTCCAATAACTAATAATCCCTTCATTCTAAACCATCTATTTATTGATAAAACATTTAATCAATGGGAAAGAATAGGAATTAAAACGATGGGGAGATATGTATGAAATGGGAAAAACTTTTATCATTCCAACAATTACAACAACTAAATAATAATTTGAAAAGTAATCAATATTTACGACAAATATCTTCAAATAAGATTATGTTATTGAAAAATACATACAAGGATATCATACTTTAACCCCAAAGATTTATTAGAGGAAGGAATGAATAGAAAGCAGAATCAAGCTATTTAATATCTTACTTATATAATATAATTCTAAATATAGAAACACCAATGACAGAGGCAATTAGAAAGGACTGGGAACAAGAGTTATTGATAAAAATTCCAAACGATGGATGGGAAAATAATCTATTATATGTAAATCAATGTTCAATTAATGTAAGACATAACCTAATTCAATTTAAATGTTTACGTAGATTATACTATTTGAAAACTAGACTGAATAAAATATTTTCAAATGTTTCCCCCATCTGTGATAAATGTCAAACTCGAAATGCCCCTATAGCACATTCCTTTGTCTCTTGTACAAAACTGCATAAATTTTGGAATGAAATTTTTGTAATTTTTACAAAACTATTTAACACAAAATTGAACCCCAATACAGAACTGATTATCTTTGGATCAATGGAAGAGGGATAGTAAAACTAAACTATATTCCAAGAAGCTTTTCTTAATTAACCGTTTAATAACAGCAAAAAAAACTTATACTCAAATTTTGGAAAAACGCAACCACGCCAACATTCAAAATGTGGATTTCAAATATGTCGGAAACGCTACATGTTGAAGAAATTAGATTCCTCCTACTAGGCAAAGTAGACCAATTCTTAAAGACTTGGTCTCCTTTTATCAACTTTTTACAAGTAGATGGTAAACCTTAGAAATTAAATGGTTTAGAACCGGGTGACGGATGGGCAAAAATACGAGATAGGTAGATCTCTCCTAATCTCTCTTTTCCCTAATTTTTCCTTTTTTTTCAATCTTTTTAGCTTCTCATCTCTGTCCTTTATTTCTTTTGCTATCTGTTTCTACTCGCTTGTCCATCTATTCCGACACTCTTTATTTATTTTTTCCCTCACTGTTCTTTTATTATTAAATTAAAAATACGAAGTTGTACAAGAATGGAAATATGTATTAGGTACTCAAGTACCACACTATTGTTCTTGCTTCTAGCAAAAATAACCAAAAAAAAAGTGCCTTCGGCGAGCAGGCTGAGGCAAGGAGGCTACACTTGTTTGACATTGTGAATCTTTTCTTCTGAAGAAATGGCAGGCATGTTGGAGCAGTGTGTTTCCTGCAGGATGTGGGAAGACAGGGACACTGCTGGTGCTTCTGGTAAATTACACCTGCAGAAATTGTGTCCAGGTGCAGCTCCTGAACGAACATGTTAGGGAACTGGAGAAGCAGCTGGATGAGCTCAGGGCCATCCGGGAAAATGTGCAGATGTTCCCAGATGTGCTGCCTGGCTGGTCTAATGCTTTGTGTTCTCATCAAATTCGTTGATGTAACCCTCCAGCAGTAAAGGGCCCAGCACTGATCCATGAGCCACACTGCAGGTCACAGGGCTTCAATCCCTCAAGCAACCTGCCACCACCACCCTCTGCTTCATTTCATGATGTAAATTCTCTATCCAGTCATATATAGACAAATCTCTGGAGAAAATGGATAGGTAACATTTCAGTTCCAGTCCCTTCTCTATCCAGTTGGCTATCTCCCCCTGGATCTAACCTTCCAGATCAGTTCACCTTCCAGATCAGCCAACACATGATCCATATCGCTCCATTCCCCGCGTATCCACATGCCGATCATATTGTGCCTCCACCACCACACATGGCAATGCATTCCAGGCCCCCACTAATCTCCGTGTAAAAAACTTTGCCCCACACATCTACATACTTTTAAAAACTGTGTGTGTGTGTGTGTGTGTGTGTGATTTCACCTTTGAAACAAATCTCATCGAAAACCAGATGCAAAACCGCGGAGATTTCTACATATTTCGGTAGGGAATTAACGTATGATTTCAGAAATCCACTCCTCTCTAAATTTGCTCAATTATTTCCCCAGATTTTGAATAAAGTTGTTCACAAAACTTACTTAAAAAAATAATCGCCACTTGCCGGCTGCTGACGTCACAATGCCCACATGCCCACCAATTGAGACCCACCTGTCTCTAGGCCCCGCCCCCCAGCCGCTGTGGATTAATGCAGCTGCTGTCAACGCGCATGTGCAGTTTTCCACGAGGTACGTTCGCCCCCCCCCCCCCCCCCCCCACCCCGTTTTTCAAAAGGCGCAGGAAGATCGAGAAAGTTCTGCCGAACAAAGATTCTACAGCTCCGCTATAGGATCTTTGTTCTGCAGATCTTGGGATCAGCGGCGCCTCACGCGCTGAAACTTTGCCGCGCTGGCCATGCAGCTCGTGAAGCCCTACCCCTCCCATCCCCTCCAGCTGTGGGTTTCCAGAGAAGCCGCTTCGTCTCTCCGCATTTCACAGCCCACTCACTCGCGCGGATCCCCACCCTCCTCTTCTCACCCCTTCCCCTCTCCTCCCTCCCACTCTCCCCGCTCCCCTCTACCTGTCAAAGGGGACGACTTCCTTCCATATAACCATATAACCATATAACAATTACAGCACGGAAACAGGCCCTCTCGGCCCTTCCAGTCCGTGCCGACCATTTGTTTTCCCCTAGTCCCATCTACCTGCACTCAGATCAAACCCCTCCATTCCCTTCCCGTCCATATACCTATCCACTTTACTTTTAAATGTCAAAATCGATCCTGCCTCCACCACTTCTGCTGGAAGCTCATTCCACACAGCCACCACCCTCTGAGTAAAGAAGTTCCCCCTCACGTTACCCCTAAACTTCTGTCCCTTAATTCTCATGTCATGCCCTCTTGTTTGAATCTTCCCTACCCTCAATGGGAAAAGCTTATCCACGTCAACTCTGTCTATCCCTTTCATCATTTTAAAGACCTCAATCAAGTCCCCCCTTAACCTTCTGTGCTCCAAAGAATAAAGACATAACTTGTTCAACCTTTCTCTGTAAAATATTGCTGAACCCAGGCAACATTGTAATAAATCTCCTCTGTACTCTATCTATTTTGTTGACATCCTTCCTATAATTAGGCGCCCAAAATTGTACACCATACTCCAGAATTGGTCTTACCAATGCCTTGTACAATTTTAAACATTACTTTCCCTACTCCGATATTCAATGCTCTGATTTATAAAGGCCAACACACCAAAGGCTTTCTTTACCACCCTAAATCTACATGCGATTCCACCTTCAAGGAACTATGCACAGTTATTCCTAGATCTCTCTGTTCCACAGCATTCCTCAATTCCCTACCATTTACCATGTAGGTCCTATTTTGATTTGTCCTGCCAAGATGTAGCACTTCACACTTATCAGCATTAAACTCCATCTGTCATCTTTCAGCCCACTTTTCCAAATGGCCCAAATCTCTCTGTAGACTTTGAAAATCTACTTCATTATCCACAACACCACCTATCTTAGTATCATCTGCATACTTACTTATCCAATTTTCCACCCCATCATCCAGATCATTGATGTACATGACAATCAACAGTGGACCCAACACAGATTCCTGAGGCACCCCACTGGTCACCGGCTTCCAACCTGACAAACAGCCATCCACCATTACTGTCTGACATCTCCCATTCAGTCACTGTTGAATCCATCTTGCTACTCCGCCATTAACACACAAAGATTGAACCTTCTTAACCAACCTTCCATGGGGAACCTTGTCAAAGGCCTTACTGAAATCCATATAGACAACGTCCACTGCTTTACCCTCATCAATTTCCCTAGTAACTGCTTCAAAAAATTCAAGAATGTTTGTCAAACATGACCTTCCAGGCACAAATCCATGTTGACTGTTCCTGATCAGACCCTGTTTATCCAGATGCTTATATATATTATCTCTAAGTATCCTTTCCATTAATTTGCCCACCACTGACGTCAAACTAACAGGTCTTTAATTGCTAGGTTTATTCCTTTGAACCCTTTTTAAACTCCCTTCCGGGGAGGCCCGATCGTCTGCCCCCCCCCCCCCCACCCCACCCGGCCTCGGCTCTGTCACACTGGTGGGTGCTCTTCCCTTAGCGGAAGCCGCGATCGGCTGGTCCCCCCGCTGCTTTTCACCATCCTCAGATCGGGCCTCCCGCGCCCCTCTCTCTATCTCCACCTCGCTCTCTCCCCTCTCTCTCTCTCCCTCTCTCTCTCCCCGCCCTCTCTCTCCCCGCTCCTCTCTCTCCCCGCCCTCTCTCTCCCCGCTCTCTCGCTCTCCGCCCCGCTCTCTCTCTCTCCGCCCTCTCTCTCTCCGCCCTCTCTCTCTCCCCTCCCCCCCCCCTCTCTCTCTCTCCGCTCGCGCTCTCTCCACTCTCTCCTCTCTCTCACCCCCTCTCTCCCCTCTCTCTCTCCCCCCCCTCTCTCTCTCCCTCTCTCTCTCCCCCTCTCTCTCTCCCCTCCCCTCTCTCCCCCTCCATCTCTCTCCCCTTCCCTCTATCTCTCCCCCCTCCCCCTCCCCTCTCTCTCCCCCTTCCTCTCACACACGCCCCTGCCCCTCCCCCACCCTCCCTCCCCATACCCCCTTTCCCCTCCCCTAAACCCCATCCCTCCACACCCTCCCTTTACCCCTCCACTACCCTTCCATCCACCCCCTCCCCTACCACCTTCCCTCCACTCCTCCCCCTCCCTTACCCCCACCTCTCCCCCTCCCTTACCCCCACTTCTCCCCAGCCCTTCCCACCCCCTTCCCTCCCCCCCTCCTCTCAGCCCCCTCTCTCCCCTCCCCCTCTCTCCCCTCCTCCCTCCACCCTCTCCCCCTCACCCACCCTCCCTCTCCTCCTCCCCTCCACCCCCCTCTCCCTTGTCTCTTGCCCTTCTGTCTCTGCCTCTCTCTCTGTCTTCCCCATTCTCTCTCTGCCCTCACTCTCTTATCCCCCCCACCTCTCTAGACGCGCCTGCGAGTTGGGGGCTATGCGTCAGTGGATAGGGTTATGGGGTAAAAGGAGCAATTAACAATATTAATATAATATCAAGGGGGTAGTTAGTGTGTATGTGGGGGTGGTTAGTGTGTGTGACGCTGCATGCCGACCCCCCCCCCCCCCCCGCAAACACTAGATCCTAGATCCAACGGGTCTGCACTTGATCTAGTATCTATTAAAACTGTGTGTGTGTGGGGGGGGGGGGGGGGGGGGGGTCATTTTGCCTTTGGAATGTATCTCCTCGAAAACCAGATGCCGAAACGGGGAAATTTCTACATATTTCTGTAGACATTTCCCTTGTGATTTCAGAAAGCCACTCCTCTGTACATTTGGTACATTATTTTCCTGACTTTTTAATTAAAATTGTTGACCAATCTAACCTTTATTTAAAATCTGACCGCTGTCCAGCTGCTGACGTTACAATAACAGTGAAATTTTTACATCTTCTGCTAGAAATTTCCTTATGATTTCAAAAATCCAATTCTCTGTACATTTTGTCTATAATTTCCAGAAATATTTTCTAAAATTTATAACCAAACTGACATTTAAAAAAAATATTAAGGTTGCCCAGCTGCTGACCTCACAATGCCTTTGCACCTGGCCCAACTGCCTCCTGCCCCCCAGCCCACCCCCCACCCACCTGCCTGCCTGCTGGCCCAGCTCCTCCCCCGCCTGCCTGCTGGTCCCGCCCGGCCCCGCCCCCCAGCCTGCCAGGTTGTTGATTCCATTGTTTTTCATTGAATTGAATTGATTCTTTCTCACTTAACATCACTAATTCTGAACATTAACTTTTAATTTCTAAGACAGTTAAAAAAAAAGTGCTGTCTTCATTGACAACTTAGATCGGACCCGCTGTGTATATGTGGGGGTGGGCGGGGGGCTGGTTAGTGTGTGTGTGACGCGGCCGGCTCCTCCCCTGAATTCCATAGCGCTGCTGACAGCTTTCGTGCATGAGACGTGCACGCTTCATTTCCAGAACATTCTGAACGCGTGACGCACGGTTGCATTTCGCTCCATCTGTCTCCCCCCTCTCGCTCTCTGTCCCCATCTCTCTCCCCTCTCTCTCTCTCTCTCGCTCTCTCCCCTCCTCTCTCCCCCCTCTCTCTCTTCTCCCCCCTCTCTCTCTCTCTCCCCCCTCTCTCTCCCCTTCCCTCTCTCTCTCTCCCCCTCCCTCCTCTCTCTCCCCCTTCTCCACCCCTCCCCCTCCCCTTCCCCCCTCCACCCAATCCCCTCCCCCTCCCTTCCCCCCCACTTCTCCCCCTCCCTTCCACCCCTCTCTCCCCCTTCCCTGCCCCCTCCCTCCCTCTCTCCTCCCCCTCTCTCTCCTCCTCTCACCCCTCCCCCCCTCACCCACCATCCCTCTCCTCCACCCCACTCTCCCTCTGTCTCTTGCCCTTCTGTCTCTGCCCCTCTTTCTCTGTCTCTCCCATTCTCTGCCCTCACTCTCTAACCCACCCCTCCCTCTCTAGACGCGCCTGCGAGTTGGGGGCTATGTGTCAGTGGATAGGGCGGGTATGGGGTAAAAGGAGCAAATTAATAATATTAATATAATATGAAGGAGGGTAATTAGCGTGTGTGTGTGGGGGGGGGTTTAGTTAGTGTGTGTGACGCTGCATGCTGCCCCCACAGCCCCCCCCCCCCGCAACCGCCCGTTGGGGGAACAGACCCTGCGGGTCTGCACTTGGTCTAGTCTCCTTTAAACTTTAACCCTCTCAGATTAAAGCTGTGCCTTCTAGACCTTGATATTTCCACAAAGAGGTTCTGATGGTCTACCCTAACTGTGCCACTCATAATTTTATATACATATCAGGAGAATGAAGGGAAGGGGGGAGAGAGAGAGATGGGGAGGGAGAGAGAGAGAGAAGTGGAGGGAGAGGGAAGGGGAAGGCGGAGGGGGAGAGGGAAAGGGGGATTTTCTTTAGTGAGATTTTCTTCAGTAATTTTCCTTGCCCTCCATTTCAGAATAATAGTGTTATAAACCGATAACTCGACACTAGCACTGGCAATAAAAAATAAATAAAAAGCGCAGCTTTCCAGCCCTTATCTCATTGGCCACGCTAGGCTGCACATCGGGGTCAATCTGGTGGACTCTTCCATCTTCCTCTCATCGTGGGGTGGGGGATTGGGAAGGGCCGCGCAAGTGGAATAGCCTAGGGCCTCTATTCATCTAAATCCGGCCCTGCCTTTGGTCCACCGAGTCCGCGCCGCCCAGCGCTCCCCACAGTTTAACACTATCCTGCACACACTAGGGACAATTTACATTTATACCAAGTATATAAACCCAAGCCAATTAACCTACAACCCTGTACATCTTTGGAGTGTGTGAGGAAATCGACTATTTCAGATAAAACCCACGTGGTCACGGGAAGAATGTTCAATCTGCGAACAGACAGCACCCGGAGTCAGGATGGAACCCAGGTCTCTGGTGCTGCAAGCTCTGTAAGGCAGCAACACTACCGCTGTGCCACTGTGTCTCCACTCAGTTTCTGACACTCCGAAGAAATCAATCCAAGTTGGTTCAAGCATCCCTGTGGGCCGGTCTATGCAACATGAGCACGCAGACTCCATAGCATTAGCAACACTGGGTGGCACAGTGACTTAGCAGGAAGACTTGCTGCCTCACAGCGCCAGAGACCCGGGATCGATCCTGCCCTCGGGCACTGTCTGAGTGGAGTTTGCACGTTCTCGTAGTGACCACATGGTTTCCTCCCACATCCTAAACACGTGTGGGTTTATAGGTTAATTAGCTCTCTGTAAATTACCCTAGTACGTAGGGAGTGGATGAGAAAGTGGGATAACAGAACTATGTGAACGGGTGATCAATAGTCGGCGTGGACTGGATGAGCCGAAGGGCCTGTTTCCATGATGTATTAATTTTCTTCAAATGCCGCACTGGAATTGATTTTGCTGTACGCTGCTGTGAGCTATCATGTATTGTAGGTGGTGAACACAGTGTGGATTGCTCACACACGACGGTCCTCATTATCTGCGGTGTGTTCTGTCCGTAGGAGACATCACCAGCCGCCTCTCCACGGACACCACACTCATGAGCCGCTCGCTTGCACTCAATGCCAACGTCTTGCTGCGCAGTCTGGTGAACACGCTGGGAATCATTTCCTTTATGTTCATCCTCTCCTGGAAGCTCACCCTCCTGATCTTCATCGAATCTCCCCTCACCATCCTGATTCAGAAGTTGTACAACCGGTATCATATGGTAAGTGCACAGCCACCGTCGGACACAGAAACCACAAACAGCTGCAGCTCCTGGAATCAAAACTTATTTATCATATACAAAGTCACAGAGGCACACAGCACAAAAACAGGCCTTTTGGCCCAATGTCCGTGCCAAACCTGATGCACCATCTCAGTTTAGTTTAGAGATACAGCACGGAAACCACCTCTTCAGCCCACTGAGTCCTTGCTGAACCCCGCACATTGGCACATTAATCTACACACACTAGGGACAATTTACAATTTTTCCAAAGCCAATCAACCTACAAATGTGTAGAAACAAAATTATTTTAAACACTGGAGCAAATCAGAGGGTCAGGCAGCATCTCTGGATAGAAGGAATGGGTGATGTTCCGGGTCGGGACCCTTCTTCAGACTGATGTCAGGGGAGGAGGTGGGCCAGAGATAGAATGTAGTCAGGAACAGTAAGACTAGTGGGAGAACTGGGAAGGGCTATTTGAAATATCACAAAGGGGGAGGTCAGGGGTGATGGTGCACACACGGCAAGGGTGGGGGGTTGAGGTCGGAGGATGGCAGGTGAGTGGATGGAGGCTGAGGCGATGTCTGGTGGGGGGATTGTGGGTGTTCAGAGAGGAGGGGGGAGGAGGACTATAGGATGGGTGGGGGCACCTGATTAAAAGGGGAAGATCCAGTGGAACCCCCACTGACGTTCCCTGTAGGAGGGGGGAGGGGGGGGGGAAGCAGTAGGACCCAGCACAGTCAGGGAGTGGGAGTCTGCATCGTGGAGATTGTGGGCCCGGTGCTGAGCCTGGGATTCGGGCAAGGCGAAGGCTGCTGCCCGCTGGTGGGCGGTGGAGTGGCAAGTTTCGGCAGAGTCGCTGGTGGAGGCCTGCGGGGTGGGGGACTGGATATGGGAAACGTTTCCCCCGCGGGGCTCCACCAGTGACGCTGCCTACCCCCGCCACTCCACCGCCCACTAGCAGGCTGCAGCCGTCGTCCTACCCGATTCTCCACGACCCCCACCTTCGCCGTGTGTTCACCACCCCCCCCCCCGACCTCCCCCTTTGTAATACTACAAATAGCACTTGCTTTCCCTCTCTCTCCATCCCCTTCCCTTCCCAGTTCTCCCACCCGTCTCTGACTACATTCTATCTTTGTCCCGCCCACTCCCCTGACATCAGCCTGAAGAAGGGTCTCGACCCCAAACGTCACCCATTCCTCCTATCCGGAGATGCTGCCTGACCTGCTGAGTTGTGCAGCATTTGCGTGTCTACCAATTTAAACCAGCATCCGCAGTTCTTTCCTACACATCCTACAAACCTCTACATGTTTGGAGTGTGGGAGGAACCCAGAGATCCCGGAGAAAACCCACGCAGGACATGGGAGAACACACAAACACTGTACAGACTGCACCCATAGTCGGGATCGAACCCGGGTCTGTAGCGCTGTAAGGCAGCAGCTCCACTGCCGCCCATTGTACCAGTCCCATTTACCTGAATTTAAGCCACATCCCTCTAAACCTTTCCTATCCGTTTATATGGCCATGTGTCTTTTAAATGCTGTTAGTATCTGTCTCAATTACCTCCTCTGGCACCTCATTCCATGTAGTCACCGCCCTCTGAATGAAAATGTTTCCCCACTCAAGGTCCTATTATATATTTCCCTTCTCACCTAAAAACAATGCTCTCGAGTTCTTGATTCTCCTACCCAATAGGTAAAGGACTAATCTTAATCTATTACCTTCCATTAGCAATTCCCCTCATGATTTTATACCCCACTGTAAGATCACTACTAGCCTTCTTGAAATCCAAGGAATAAAGCAGGGTGACCAAAACCCAACACAATACCCCAAATGTGGCCTCACCAACATTTAGTTTTAGTTTAGAGATACAGCATGGAAACAGGTCTTCGGGCC
This sequence comes from Okamejei kenojei, assembly GCA_035221665.1. NCBI lineage: Eukaryota > Metazoa > Chordata > Chondrichthyes > Rajiformes > Rajidae > Okamejei > Okamejei kenojei. The sequence continues at coordinate 5,547,469 of CM069160.1, read as the reverse complement.
ACTGAGTCCACACAGACCAGTGATCCCTGCATATCCTACACTTGGGACAATTTTACATGTACACCAAAGTACACCTTTGGAGTGTAGGAGGAAACCAAAGTTCTCAGAGAAAACCCATGCGGTCATGGGGAGAGCGTACAAACTCAGTACAGACAAGCACCCATGGCCAGGATGGAAACCGGGTCCTGTAAATGCTGAAGGGAGTAACTCTACCACTGCGCCACCGTGCCATATAGTACAACTGCAACGTAACGTCCCAACTTCTATATTCAATATCCTGACTGGTGAAGAGCAGCATGTGAAAAGCCTTCTTCACCACCCTGTCCACCTGTGAGGCTGCACCCTACTCCCCCATTGTAAACTGGTTCCTCCCTGGGATGCTACTTGAACTGAGGACGGCGTTTTGTTTTGGACAGAGGCTGGTGCTGCAGGTTCAGGATTCGATCGCCAGGTCGAACCAGCTGGCCGGTGAGATCGTTTCCTCCATAAAAACTGTCAGGAGCTTCGCGGCCGAGGGCCTGGAGTCAGAGCTGTTTGAGAAGAAGCTGCAGGAAACGCACCAGCTGAAGAACAAACGTGACCTGGTCAGAGCCGTCTACCTCCTGTGTCACAGGGTAGGTGCAAAGAGCTCTCTCACTTTCCATCTCTCTTTTGGTCTTCTCTTTCCTTCTCTTGCTTTCTTTTCCATTCTATCTCTCTTTCTCAGCAGCATTTCCCCATCTTTCTCTCTCCCTCACTTCCTTACCTTCCTCCCTCTTTCCCTCCCTCTCTTTAGCCCTATCTTCCCTCTTTTCCTCCTTCCTTCCCTACCTCCTCCTCCTCTACCTCCCCCTCACTCCTTCACCCTCACTGTCCCTCTCCCCTTCCCTCCCTCTCCCATCCTCCCTCTCCCCTTCCCTCCCACTCCCCTATCCTCTCTCTCATTTCCTTCTCTCTCCTCTCCCTTCCCTTCCCCCACCCTCTCTGTCCCTCCATCCCTCCTCCCTCCCACTGAGATCCAAGCACTCCAAGCTGCTCCCCTTAGCCAGTTCCAACTGCACTGTGTTGCTGCCCTTAGAGCCAGGCCTCGGATCTTCGGCTCGGCCAGGAAGCACCAACAGCTATGGTAACACCGGCATGTGGGAGGAGGGGTGGGGTGTGTGGGGTGGGGGGTAATCTCTGAGAAAAGACAGAGGAAGAGCCATGGGGGAGAGGGGGGTATCATGGAGGAGTGGGACTGGAGCCAGTGAGGGGAACCAGAGGGGAAGGGGCTGGAGCTGCGGGGCGTATTGATGGCGGTACGTTTGGGACTCACAGTGGATGCTCTTCTGTGCCGGGATCAGACTCTCTGCTTTCCATTTGGCGACATCTCTGGTGCCGGGCTTGGCTGCTTCTGGTCCTTACGAAAATTGTGCCCGGTTGGAGACCTCCGCCGGCCACCCGCAGCGTCCCTCAGCTCCATTAAAGACACAATGGTGCAGGACGGGGCGGGCCGTCCCAGGGAGTGACAGGAGAAGAGACCAATCCACACGGCGCTGATTGGCCGGAGAGGAAATCGGTCTGCGCACGCACGGTGTTTTACGATTTTTGAACCTTGCTGACATTTACAATACACTACCGATCGGAATGAAACTTGTTGCACTTGCAGCGCAGGAGAATGGTGAGTGAGCTGAGGAAACATCGTAGCACTATCGCTTACCGTTGTTGCGCAACTAGAAAAACTGTGTAAACCAAAAGGGCACAAAATCAGTTTTAGATATGTATAGATAGATAGACAGATAGACAGACAGACAGACAGACAGACAGACAGACAGACAGACAGACAGATAGATAGATAGATAGATAGATAGATAGATAGATAGATAGATAGATAGATAGATAGATAGATAGATAGATAGATAAACAACATTTAGTGCATAGATATAACATAGAAATCCGGTTAAAGATAGCTCAAAGGTCTCCAATGGGGTAGATGGGAGGTCAAGATCGCACTCTAGCTGATAAGAGGATGGTTCAATTGCTTGAGAACAGCTAGGAAGAAACTGTCCCTGAATCTGCAGGTGTGTGTTCTCAAACTTCTGCACCTCTTGCCTGATGGGAGAGGAGAGAAGAGGGAGTGACTGGGGTGAGACTGATCCTTGATTATTCCAAGGCAGTGTGAAGTATATACGGGGTCAATGGAAAGTCATAATTTTGAAAATCATAATTGTTTCCCCCTGGCAGCTCATTCCAGATACAGACTATCATCTGAGTGTTCTCTCTTAAATTTTTTCCCTCTCATTTTAAGTCTATACCCTCTACTTTTGGAATCATTTACCCTGAGAAACATAAGGTAAATGTTCACTTCATCCACCACACCCCTCATGGTCTTGTACACATCAATTAGGTCACCCCTCAGGCACCAACGTTCAAACAATATAATCCCAGCCTATCCAACCTCTCCCTATAACTCAAGAGTCAAGAGTGTTTTATTGTCATTTGTCCCAAATAGAACAATGAAATTCTTACTCGCTGCAAGCCAACAGAATATATAATCATAATAAATAATATAACAAAAGCTCAGAACAAAAAGAACAAACAATAACAGTGCAATAATAATAATAATAATAATAATAATAATAATAATAATAATAATAATAATAATAATAGTCTGTTGTAGTTCATAGCTGAGGTGATTGTAGTGTTTAATAGCCTGATGGCTGTAGGGAAGAGGTCCAGTAACAGCCTAGTGAATATCTTCTGCACCCTTTCCAACTTAATGACATCCTTCCCAAACTGGGTAATCAGAAATGCACACGCTACTCCAAGTATGATCTCACTAATGACTTGTCCTGTTCATTCATGATATCCTAACTTTTATCCTCAATATCCTTCCCAATGAAGGCAACCGTTCCAAATGTCTTCTTCACCACATTGTCCATCTGACTCACCACGTTTCGGTACCGTGCACCTGTACTCCCTGTTCTCTCTGTTCTACAACACTCCCCAAAGCTCTACAATTTACTCTAAGACCTGCCCGGGTTTGATCTGCCAAAGGCCCAAACCTCACACTTGCCATAGAGTGATGCAGCATGGAAACAGGCCCTTCAGCCCAACTTGCCCACACCGGCCAACATGTCCCAGCTACTCTAACTCCCCCTGCCCACGTTTGGCCAATATCCCTCCAAACCTGTCCTTTCCATGTACTTGTTTAGGTGTTTCTTAAATGTTGGGATAGTCTCTGCCTCAACTACCTCCTCTGGCAGCTCGTCCCATACACCCACCACCCTTTGTGTGAAAAAGTTACCCCTCAGATTCCTATTAAATCTTTTCCCCTTCACCTTGAACCTATGTCCTCTGGTCCTCGATTCACCTACTCTGGGCAAGAGACTCTGTGCATCTGCCCGAACTATTCCTCTCATGAGTTTATACACGTCTCTAAGATTACCCCTCATCCTCCTGCTCTCCAAGAATAGAGTCCCAGCCTGCTCAACCTCTCCCTGTAGTTTAGACTCTTGAGTTCTGGCAACATCCTCATAAATCTTCTCTGTACCCTTTACAAATAGTCAAATTTAAATGATGTTTCCCATTCCTTGACCCACCTTCTCATCTGCTCTGGATGCTGCAGTGAATGAACATATCTTTCATCACTGTCCTGTACGCCAACAATGTTGGTGTCATCTCCACGTTTACTCACCAATAATTAACGTAGATAACAGTAGTGGGCCCGGCACCGACCCCTGCGGCACTCCACTGATCACGTCTCCAATCAGAAAAACAATCCTCCACAACTACGCTTTGATGCAATTTTGAATCCAATTGACCAGTGTCATTGGATCCCGCGCGATCTAACCTCCCAGACTAGCCTGTCATGTGGAACCTAGCCAGAGGTTGTGCTGAAGTCCATTTAGACAAAGCCCACTGCCCTGCCCTCATCAATCCTCTATCCCACTCCAGATCAGACTGAAAGTGAAGTGTTGTCCGAGCCATTCCTGCTAGCCCCTCCTTTGTGCGTTTGTTGGCAGTGTTGCGTGTCTGACCCTTCTCCCTGCTCCTGTGTTTACACAGCTGGCCATGCTCCTGATGCAAGTGGTCATGCTGTACTGCGGGCAGATGCTGGTGAACGACGGGCAGATGACCAGTGGAAACCTCATTGCCTTCATCCTCTACCAGATGGACTTTGGGATCTATGTGCGGGTATGTTCCCTTCTCATTGACCTTCCGCTCCCGCTGCTCTTCTGGTTGATCCGGGGCGGACGATTGGGATCAACTGTTAGTACCGGTGTCGGGGAGGTTTCTGTGTGTGTGAGTGTATGTGTGAGTGTGTGTACGCGAGTGGGGTGCACTCGATGCTGGGGAGGTCTGTGTGTGTGTCTACATGTGTGCGGTGCACTCGGTGCTGGGCAGGGTTCTGTGTGTGTGTGTGTGTCTACATGTGTGCGGTGCACTCTGTGCTGGGGAGGGTTCTCTGTGTGTGAGTGAATGTGTGTACGTGCGTGTGGTGCACTCGGTGCTGGGCAGGGTTCTGTATGTGTGTGTGTGAGTGTGTGTACGTGAGTGTGTGTATGTGAGTCTACTTGTATTCACTGGAGTTTAGAAGGATGAGGGGGGATCTTATAGAAACATATAAAAGGACTGGACAAGTTAGATGCTGGAAGAATTTTCCCAATGTTGGGCGAGCAGAACCAGGGGCCACAGTCTTAGAATAAATGGGAGGTCATTTAAGACTGAGGTGAGAAAAAACGTTTTCACCCAGAGAGTTGTGAATTTATGGAATTCATTGGATGGATTTAAGAGAGAATTAGATAGAGCTCTAGGAGCTAGTGGAGTCAAGGGATATGGGGAGAAGGCAGGCACGGGCTATTGATTGGGGACGATCCGCCATGATCACAATGAATGGCGGTGCTGGCTCGAAGGGCCGAATAGCCTCCTCCTGCACCTATTTTCTATGTTTTTATGTTTCTGTGCTTACTGCACTCGGTGCTGGGGAGGTCTGTGTGTATGTGTGAGTGTGTGTACGTGAGTGTGCTGCATGCTGCTGGGGTGGTTTCTATGTATGTGTGTGTGTGTATCATAATCATACTTTATTAGCCGAGTATATTTTGCAACATACGAGGAATTTGACATACCAAAAAAAAGCAACAATACACAGAAAATACATTTTAACCACAGTGATTCCTCCACATCACTCATTGTGATGGAAGGCGAAAAAAAAAAAGTTGAATCTCTTCCCTTCTTTGTTCTTCCACGGTTGGGGCCTTGAACCTTCCGTTGACGGGACGATCTTGGCTCCAGTAGCCGGCGAGATCGGGGTGATCAAACTCCCGCTTCGGGGGGGATCTCAGTTACCCTGGTGATCGTACCCCGGATCGGGGTTAGTCGATCCTTCAACGGCTTAGAGCTTCCCGACATGGGTCTCCACCCGAGGTTGCAAGCTCCTCGATGTTGAAATCCGCAGGCCTCGGCTGGAGCATCGAACCCAGGTGTAGATTGGCTATTGCATGCTAGCCAATTATAGTGCTTGTTAGTAGTAGCTCCTATCTAGTATGTGCTTTATAGTATCAAGAGCTCGCCTACGCTAGCTAGTAGATGTAGCAGCTCCGAGCTGTAACGTATTGCAGATCCTATGCTGTAAGTGATTTAATAAATATGTTGTATCTTAATGTGTGTTCAGTTCACATTATTACACCAGGTAAGTGATCGCAGGCTCCGATGGTAAGTCCATGACCCCATGGTGATGCTCAATGTCAGTCTCGAGCAAGGCCACCAGCTCCATGATGTTAGGCCGCAGAGCGACCGGAGATACGATCCGGAAAACAATCGTATCTCTGGCAAGGTAAGAGATTGAAACAAGTTTCCTCCGATCCCCTCCCCCACCCACCACATAAAACAAACCAGAGAACATTAACACATACTTTTAAAACACCAAAAATAACAAAAAAGGCAGGCAGACCGTTGGCGAGGCAGCCATCGCTGACGGCTCCACCCGGTGGAGTGTGTGTTTGTGAGTGTACTGTACTAGGTGCTGGGGAGATCTGTGTATCTGTGTGTAAGTGAGTGTGGTGCACTCGCTGTTGGGGAGGTCTGTGTGTGTGTGTGTGTGTGTGTGTGTGTGTGTGTGTGTGTGTGTGAGTATGTATGAGTGAGTGTGGTGCACTCGGTGCTGGGGAGGTCTCTGTGTGAGTGTGTATGAGTGAGTGTGTGTACGTGAGTGTGGTGCACTCGGTGCTGGGGAGGTCTGTGTATGTGTGTGTGTATGAGTGAGTGTGTGTACGTGAGTGTGGTGCACTCGCTGCTGGGGAGGTCTGTGTATGTGTGTATGAGTGAGTGTGTGTACGTGAGTGTGGTGCACTTGGTGCTGGGGAGGTCTCTGTTTGTGTGTGTGTGCTGCCTTATTCCAGTGTCCCCCATGATCACTGCTTTCTCACTGCACAGACTCTGATCCGCATGTGCTCGGAAATGACCCATTCTGTGGGAGCAGCGGAGAAAGTCTTTGAATACCTCGACCGTGAGCCCAGTGTACGCACTGACGGGACATTGGTGCCAGAATCTCTGCAGGGTCACCTGGTGTTCAAGGACGTATCCTTCTCCTACCCAACGAAGCCCGACGTCCAAGTTTTACAGGTAATGTCACGATTAGTTTATTTATTGTCACGTGTACCGAAGTATAGTGACATAATGGCCTCCACAGTGAAAAGCTTTTGTTGCGTGCTAACAGTCAACAGCAAGACAATACATGATTACAATCGACACATTTACTTTGTATTGGTACATGATAAGGGTTGAACGTTTAGTGCAAGCAAAGTCCAATCCTGGATAATGAGGGTCACCAAGGAGGTAGATAGTAGTTCAGCGCTGCTCTCTGGTTGTGGTAGGATGATTCAATAGCCTGATAACAGCTGGGAAGAAACTGATCCTAAATCTGGAGGTGTGCGTTTTCACACTTCTATACGTTTTCCCCGATGGGAGAAGAGAGAGTAGCCAGGGTGCACGTTGTCCTTGATTATGCTGCTGGCCTTGTCAAGGCAGAGTGAGTTAATAAATGGAGTCAATGGATGGGGGGCTGGTTTGTGTGATGGTCTGGGCTGATTTTCGCTGACATTTCTTGAGGTCTTGGATGGAGCTGTTCCCAAACCGAGCTGTCATGCATCCTGTTAAAATGCTTTCTATGGTGCATTCGTGCAAGTTGGTGAGAGTTGTAGGGGACATGGCAAACTTCCTAAAACTTCAAAGGATGTAGAGGTTGTTACTTCAGTATGGGTGGTCCAGGAGAAGTTGTTGGTGATATTCACCCCATAGGAATTTGAAGTTTTCAACCATCTCTACTTTGGCGCCATCAATGCAAACTGGGGCATGTGTACCGCTTGTGCCCAATGTACCCAGGATCAGGTGTGGACAGTAAAACACACAGGACATCCCAGTCAACCCAGGGTCAATGCTGAAGAAAGGACATCTCCACCACAACTAGACACTGTGTAGCACCCTGGAGTTAAACACCTGAAGCTGCTTGAAAGGTCACAAGTGTTTAGTTGTCACAGGTACCTGCGTAGAGAAACGTACTGGATAATGAAAGGTTTGGATAAAGTGGATGCAGAGAGGATGCTTCCACTCATGGCAGAGTCCAGGACCAGAGGTCATAGCCTCAGAATTAAAGGATATTCCTTTAGGAAGGAGGCGAGGAGTAATTACTTCAGTCAGAGGGTGGTGAATCTGTGGAATTCATTGCCACAGAAGGCTGTGGGGGCCATCAATGGATATTTATAAGGCAGAGATGGATTCTTGATTAGTATGGGCGGCAGGGCTTATGGGGTGAAGGCAGGAGAATGGGTTGAAAAGGGAAAGATAAATCAGGCATGATTGAATGGGGGAGTAGATTTGGTGGACCGAAGAGCCTAATTCTGTTCCTATCACTAATGAATATGTACCACCAAAGGAACAAGGACATTCTTACTTGCCGCCGCTTTGCTGTTTGTCATCTATAGTAATGACAAGTTTTATGTGATACATGTAAGGTGTTGCTTTATGGAAAGTCTAACTGGGGCAGAACATACACAGTGACTGGTTGGTGCTCTGTGAGCATTGTGGAGCAGAGGGATCTGGAAGTGCAGATACATGGTTCCTTGAAAGTGGTGATATGGGTCAGAGAGGATGGTCAAGAAGGCTTGCGGCACATTGGCCTTCTTCACTCAGAGTATGAAGTATGGAAGTCGGGAGGTTATGTTACAGTTGTGCAAGGAACAGGAGAGGCCACACTTGGTGTATTGTGTTCACTTTTGTTCACTCTGGTATAGGAAATATATTGTTAAGCTGGAATGGGTGCAAAGAAGATTGATGAAGATGTTGCCAGGACTCGAAGGTACAGAAACATAGAAACAAAGAAAATAGGGGTAGGAAGAGGCCATTTGGCCCTTCGAGCCAGCACCGCCATCCACTGTGATCATGGCTGATCGTCCCCAATCAATAACCAGTGCTGCCTTCTCCCCATATCCCTTGATTCCACTAGCCCCTAGAGCTCTATCTAACTCTCTCTTAAATCCATCCAGTGACTTGGCCTCCACTGCCCTCTGTGGCAGGGAATTCCACAAATTCACAACTCTCTGGGTGAAAACGTTTTTTTCTCACCTCAGTCTTAAATGGCCTCCCCTTAATTCTAAGACTGTGGCACCTGGTTCTGGACAAGCCAAACATTGGGAACTTTGTTCCTGCATCTAGCTTGTCCAGTCCTTCTACAATTTTATATGTTTCTATAAGATTCCCCCTCATCCTTCTAAACTTCAGTGAATACAAGCCTAGTCGTTTCAATCTTTCCTCATATGACAGTCCCGCCATCCCAGGGATCAATCTCGTGAACCTACGCTGCACTGCCTCAATCACAAGGATGTCCTTCCTCAAATTAGGATACATAAACTGTACAATACTCCAGATGTGGTCTTACCAGAGCCCTACACAACTGTAGAAGAACCTCTTTACTCCTATACTGAAACCCTCTTGGTATTAAGGCCAACATTCCATTAGATTTCTTCACTGCCTGCTGCACCTGCACGCCAACTTTCAGTGACTGTGTACAAGGACACCCAGGTCTCACTGTACCTCTCCCTTACTTAACCCCATTGAGATTATAATTTGCCCCCTTGTTTTAGCTACCAACATGGATGACCTCACATTTATCTATATTATAATGCATCTGCCACGCACCTGCCCACTCACTCAACCTGTCCAGGTCCCCCTGCAACCCCTCCTAGCATTCTCTTCACAATTCACACTGCCACCCAGCTTTGTGTCATCCGCAAACTTGCTAGTGTTCCTAATTCCCTCTTCCAAATCATTAATATATATGGTAAACAATTGCGGCCCAAACACTGAGCCTTACGGCACTCCACTCGCCACTGCCTGCCATTCACCCAAGGACCCGTTCACCCTGGAAAGGACCCGTTCAATTATACTCTTTGCTTCCGGTCTGCCAACCAATTTTCTATCCACGTCAACACCCTACCCCCAATACCATGTGCTCTAATTTTAGTCACCAGTCTCCCGTGCGGGACCTTATCAAAGGCTTTCTGAAAGTCTAGATACACTACATCCACTGGCTCCCCTTCATCCATTTTACTTGTCACATCCTCAACAAATTCCAAAAGATTAGTCAAGCATGATTTTCCTTTCATAAATCCATGCTGACTTGCACTAATCATTTTACTGCTATCCAAATGCCCCATTATTACCTCTTTAATAATTGACTCCAGCATCTTGCCCACCACCGAAGTCAGGCTAACTGGTCTGTAATTCCCTGTTTTCTCTCTCGCTCCTTTCTTGAGAAGTGCGATAACATTAGCTATCATCCAGTCCGCAGGAATTGATCCTGAATCTATTGAACATTGGGCCTGAGTTAAAGAGAGAGGTTTAGCAGGTTAGGACTTTATTCCTTAGAGCACCGGAGGATGAGGGGTGATATTATGGAGGCGCATAACATCATGAGGGGAATTGGCTAAATACATAGTATTTTACCCAGACTATGGGAATCGAGAACGAGTGGACATAGGTTTAAAGTGAGGGGGGAAAGATTTAATAGGAATGTGAGGTTTAGAAGGATATGGGCCAAGCACAGGCTGGTGGGACTCATGTAGGTCGGCATGTTGATCAGCATGGGCATGTTGTGCCGAAGGGCCCGTTTCCACACTGTTTGACTCATGATTCTCTCCCCTCACCATGAGCATAGGCCCTCTAGCTTTAGAAAAATGCGTAAAGGGCCTGAACCACTTGGGCGTAATTTGCGCATCACACAGGTGGCGCGCGAGGATCTTGAGAATCCCAAAATCCTGGAGCGCTGCATGCAACTGCGCGTCACTGCCTACGAGACCATGTCTCACCACGTGCCATGTGCGTGTAATGCATGCCATGCGCGCGTTACGTGTTGTGCGTCGTGACGCGTAAATGATGTCGCGTAAATGACACGCAAATAACACGCAAGTGGGACAGGCCCTTTAAAGTATCTCAGCGGGTCAGACAGCATCTCTGGATATGTATAGGTGATATTTCGGGTCAGCACCCTTCTTCAGACTAATTGTAATAGGGGAGAGAAAGCTGGAAGGGAAGTTGGTGGACAAAGCCTGGTAAGTGATAGGTGGATATAGCCAAGTGGGGGAGGATTGATGGCAGATGGGTGGACACAGGCCAGAGATGGGAGGAAGATAAAACGCACAAAATGTGAAGCAGAGGAAGAGATGTAGGTGGAAGGAGATAGTGGAAGTGGGGCAAGGAGGGCAGTGAGATGTTGCAGGTTAGTTGCGAAAAATTGGTGAATTCAGTACTTGCTATCTAAGTGGAACACGAGGTGCTGTTCCTTCGGATTGTGTGTGGCCTCACTGTGGCAATGCAAGAGGCAGAGGACAGAATGTCAGTGTGAGATGGAATGAGGGCCATTTCACTGAAGTGACCGAGTTTTGCTTTCACTTGCTCTCGGTCTACCCAGATCTGCTGGATCTCCCAGCTGTCAGCCACTGTAACTCCACTTCCCATTCGTACACTGATCTCTGTGTCCCAGGCCACCTGCAGAGTCCTCGGTCCAGTCCATGGGTCAGGTTCTGGTGAAAGGCTGTTGGGAGTGAAGGGGGATGGGGAGAGGAGGATGTGGGGGAGGGAGAGAGGGTCATCTATCCTTGGGCACGGGGTTGCTGGCAACATCTCAGGGATTTTGGGCTTTGTTTTATTGCTCACTCTTGCTCTGTGTTTGCAGGACGTGTCATTCGAGGTGCGGGCCGGGGAGGTGACGGCCCTGGTGGGACCCTCGGGAGGGGGGAAGACCACCTGCGTCAGCCTCCTGCAGCGTTTCTATGAGCCTCAGTCTGGCCACATCCTGCTGGACGGGCGGCCCATCGAGGACTACGAGCACAAGTACTACCACAGCAAGGTCAGGGGGCACTGAGGGTCAGGACACATGGGGGTTACACTGGGACAGTGAGGGGTCAGTGGGGGGGGGGGTGACAAAGGGCAGTGAACGGGTTGTCAGTGGTCAATGAGGGGTGGGTCAGGACAGTGAGTGGGGGGTGAGTGGACAGTGTCTTGTGTAACACTCGTGCACACAGAGGACCTCTGTGTGATACATGTACACACTGTGCCATCTTGTGACGTGCAGACATTCAGTGACCCTGTGTAACACATTTGCGCACTCAGAGCCAACATGTTTGAAACAAGTTTGAAACAAGTTTATTCATGGATAACCCCTTGAGGTGGACAGTCATCTCGTTTTCGAGGGGGTCCAACGTAGAACATACAGCACAAGACATTAAATACATAGAGGCTCTCATTGACCCACCTACCCACACACCAATCCCAAAACCCCTCCATCCCCACTTGTTATAGTTTATGACAATTGTTAATTGACTTTACATATCCATAAATAATAAGTTATGTGTTACAGCATAATGTTGATGCATAATACCATATACCACCTATCATGCATCGTACGTTAATACATACTATCAACATTATTACATGATATATTATTTCATAGTATTGTGACATTATGCAATATGACCTTGTTACACTAAGCAATACAATAATACATGTGACGAGTACACAGTGTATCCCCATATGATACGTGTACGCACAGTGCACCCCCCCCCGTGTGATACATGTACATAGTGTGCCCCCGTGTGATACATGTACACAGTGCCCCTGTGTAGCAAGTGTCCACACTCAGTGCCACCCTATGTGTGACACATGTAGTGTGCCTGTGTGACACGTGTACACTCAGTGCCACCCTCCATGTGATATGTGTACCCAGTGTGCCCCCATACGACACATCTACATTCGATGCCACGCCGTGTGTGACACGTGTATAGTTTGCACCCATGTGACACGTGTACACTAGGTGCCACCCCCAGTGTGACACACGTACAAGGCATGCCCCTGTGTGACACGTGTACACACTGTGCCACTTGTGACACGTGTACTCTAGGTGCCACCCCCAGTGTGACACATATACAAGGCATGCCCCTGTGTGACACGTGTACACACTGTGCCCCCTTGTGACACGTGTACACTAGGTGCCACCCCCAGTGTGTCACATATACAAGGCATGCCCCTGTGTGACACGTGTACACACTCTGCCCCCTTGTGACACGTGCACACTCAGTGCCACCCCATGTGCCACGTGTACACTCAGTGCCCACATGCTACACGTGTACACTCAGTGCCACCCCCATGAGCCCCGTGTACACTGTGCCCATGTGGTGCCAGTTCCCTGAGGCAGCTGCTGTCGCTTCTCCACAGGTGGCGCTCGTGGGTCAGGAGCCGACACTCTTTGCCCTATCGGTGCGGGACAACATCCGCTACGGGCTGGAGCACTGCCCGCAGGCAGACGTGGCAGCTGCTGCCCAGAGTGCCAGCGCACGGGACTTCATCGAGAGGATGGACCAGGGCTTCGACGCAGGTACAGTCACAGCGCTCCGGGGAGAGGTAGCAGGGAACCCTCCTGACCGTGGCACCCTGGCACTGGCTACAGGGGACCGGCTCAATGGGGCACCGCAGCAGCAGGTGGAGTCGGTAATCTAGATCACCGGGGTCTGATCACTATACGTGTGGGAGGCACAAAAGGCTTAGTGTGCGAATCAACAGGGTCTGATCGCTTTAGTCCTAGTGTGCAGTTCACCAGGATCTGATCACTGTACTAGTGTGGGAATCACCAGGGTGTGATCACTACAGTCCTGGTGTGCAGTTCACCAGGGTCTGATTGCTATAGTCCTAGTGTGCAGTTCACCAGGGTGTGATCACTATACTCGTGTGGGAATCACCAGGGTGTGATCGCTATAGTCCTAGTATGGGTATCACCAGCGTGTGATCACTGTGGTCCCAGTGTGGACATCACCAGTGACCTGTGCTCAAGGGACGGTGCCGTCTCTGCTGTGACGCAGCGGCAGCAGTGACATGGTTTGCGCCGTCGCGTGACCTCGAAGTCTGTGGCACGCACACTGTCCACGGGACCACGCTCTTTTTCTTGTCCTTCTTAACAAGGACTTGATTCAGTATTTTACAGTGTACCAGAAGTTACGAAGACTTTCCGTAGTCGCATTGCATCAGGCAATCATTATAATACAATAGTACCATCTTTATCTACAATCCACTTCAACCCCATGCAGTGACCAACATTCATGGATATTCGTACAGGGGCTGCAACCTCTCACACTCACATTTTCCCATAAACACGGCCTCTTCCTCGCCACAGAAGTTACAGGCGGCTGGCGAGTCCCTCAACTGAGTCAAATATTTATTACACACCACAGCCCTGTGCACCACTCTCCACCCCTGGTCCCCGATGTAAAGGGGAAGGACACCCTTATCCCTTATAGATAGACCTCCACTGGGGACCACGCACTGTGTGTGTGTGTGTGACCACACTCTGTCCGTGAGGACACTTGCTGTGTTGTTAGTAACGGCGTCTCTCCGTTGAGCAGATGTGGGCGAGGCCGGCGGGCTGATCTCGGCGGGACAGAAGCAGCGGATCGCCATCGCCCGCGCCCTGGTCCGGCAGCCGCGGATTCTGATCCTGGACGAGGCCACCAGCTCCTTGGACACACACACTGAGTTATCGGTGAGCAGCTGCCGCCTGCCCACAGCGCGCTGCTCAGTCACCGCGTGCATGTCAATGTGGGCTGAGCTCTGGGGAACGCTTACTGTCAGCTCAGTCACACTGTTGTCTCATCTACTTTCCCCACTCACCCTCACCCACCTCTACACTTCCCCCCACCCACCTGTGCCCTCTCCCCAGTCATCACTGCCCAACCCCAGATATCGTCCCCAACCCTTCTCCCGCCCCCACCCGCTCACTCCCCCCCATTCACCTGCTACCCACCCACCATTCCCCAACCACGGACCGCCCATGAATGAATGGCGGAGTAGACTTGATGGGCAGAATGGCCTAATTCTGCTCCTATCATATGATCTTTTGAACATATCCCAGCTACACTCATCCAACATGCCCGCGTTTGGTAAATATCCCACCAAACCTGACCTTTCCATGTACCTGTCTCTCTGTTTCTTAAACGTTGGGATAGTCGCTGCCGAAATTACCTCCTCTGGCAGCGCGTTCAATACCCACCACCCTTTGTGCGAAAAAGCCAGCCCACAGGCTCCTATTTAATATTTCCCCCTTCATCTTAAACCTAAATCCCCTGACCCTCGATTTACCTGCTCTGAGGAAGAAACTGTGCATCTACCCGATCTATTCCTCTCATGATTTTATACATAAAAGATCACCTCAGCCTTCTGCACTCCAGCCTACTCAACCTCTCCCTTTAGCTCAGACACCCTAGTCCTGGCAAATTCATCGTAAATCTTATCTGTACCCTTTCCCGCTTAACAACATCTTTCCTACAACATGGTGCCCAGAACTGAACACAATACTCCAAATGCGGCCTCACCAATGTCTAATACAACTGCAACATGATTTGCCAACTTCTATATGCAATACTTTGGCTGATGTGGCAAAAGCCTTTTTGACCACCCTATCTACCTGCGACACCACCTTCAAGGAACCATGCAACTGCAATCCTAGATTCCTCTGCTCTTCAACACTCGCCAAGAGCCCTACTATTCACCGTGTAGGTCCTGCTCATGTTAGACTTCCCAAAATGCAACCACTCACATTTCTCTGCTATTCTTACTATATTTACTGAGTTTTAGTTAAAAACTTAATGTTTCCATAGCCCCATTCCCACATTGACCTTTCTATACTGGGCCTCCTCCATTGCCAGAGTGAGGCCACACACAAACTGGAGGAACAGCATCTCGTATCCTGCTTGGGTAACCTCCAGCAAACACCCCCTCCCCCTAATTTCTGCCCCACACCTTCCCCGTTTCTCCCCCTCCCCAGTGCACCACCTGGACTCGCACCTATTTCTCTCCACCCCCTCCATTAACATTCCTTCCTCCGGCTTCACAATTCATAACTCTTCAATCCTTTTGTCTCACACCTTCTGCTTTTACCTCTGCCCTTTATGATAACCATCTACCTATCAAAAAAAAACATTGCTTTTGTTCCATCAGTAATAGGATCGTTTTGAACAGGTAGAATGCTGGACTTTGCAGGAAGATATTCATTAGAGCGAGGCTAACAACGTAAATAGGTGGACGCTGGGAACGGCGCATTTTTTTATTTTTATGTTTATTAATCAAATACTTTTAATCAAAAAACAATTATAAACATACAGAGTATTAACACAATCAAAAGTAGTTGTTATTCAATAAATTCACATCTAAAAAGGAAGAGTCTTTTAAAGGCCAGTTGATCAAACTGTCCACCTGCTTCCCCCCTCCTCCTCCATCATCTCCCTCCCCCCCAGCTCTTTCCCCCACTCAACCCCAATCCCGCCTCCCAGCGCGACAGTGTCCACCAGCGGCCGGGGCGATGTGGGCCGGTGCCGGTGGGTGTGGGATTAGCGCGGGCGGGCGGGGTTGGGGTGGCCGCGGGTACGGGGCAGGCAGGCTCTGACTAAACTCCGCTTTCCCGCAGATCCAGCGGGCCCTAGTGCGTGAGCCGGCGGCCGCAGCTCTGGTGATCGCCCATCGGCTGAAGACAGTGCAGCGGGCGGACAGGATCGTGGTGCTGGAGGGCGG
This sequence comes from Okamejei kenojei, assembly GCA_035221665.1. Taxonomy (NCBI): domain Eukaryota; kingdom Metazoa; phylum Chordata; class Chondrichthyes; order Rajiformes; family Rajidae; genus Okamejei; species Okamejei kenojei. The sequence continues at coordinate 5,531,401 of CM069160.1, read as the reverse complement.
CCGGGTGGTGGAACGGGGCACGCACCCTCAGCTGATGGAGCTCGGCGGCTGCTACTCCCGCATGGTGCTGCGGCAGTTCACCAACGGGGAGCTGGGAACGGCCGGGGGAGACTAGGGGTAGGGACATGGGGAGAGAGAGAGTGAGGAGACAGAGAGGGAAGGGAGGGAGGGAGAAGAGGGGCAATGAGGGGGAAGAGAATGAGTGGGGCTGGGAAACAAGGAGGGACAAGGTGGGGAGTTGGAGTGGAAGGGAGAGAGTGGAGAGGGAGATGAGGGACATGGAGAGTGTGAGGGAGAAGGAGAGAGATGTTGACAGTGCAGACCCAGGAGAGAGGGTGGGTAGTGAGCCAGCGAGGGGAGTGAGTTAGATGAGGGAGAATGAGGGCGGGGAAGTTAGTGGTTTTTGCAGATAGTGAAGATGGTTGTGAACGATTGCAACAGAATCTGGATCGATTGGCCAAGTGGGCTGAGGACTGGTTGATGGAATTTAATACAGAGAAGTGTGAGGTGTTGCATTTTTGGACGTCGAACAAGGGCAGGACCTACAGAGTGAATGGCAGGCCTCTGGGTAGTGTTGTAGAGCAGAGGGCTCTAGGAGTACAAGTATATGGTTACATGAAGGTCGAGTCGCAGATAGATAAGTTGGTCAAAAAAGCTTTTGGCACTTTGGTCTTCATCAGTCAGAGTATTGAGGAGTGAAGTTGGGATGTCATGTTGCAGTTGTATAAGAAGTTGGTGAGACCCCATTTAGAAAATTGTGTTCAGTTCTGGGCACCATGTTAGAGGAAAGATATTAGAAACATAGAAACATAGAAATTAGGTGCAGGAGTAGGCCATTCGGCCCTTCGAGCCTGCACCAGCATTCAATATGATCATGGCTGATCATCCAACAGTATCCCGTACCTGCCTTCTCTCCATACCCTCTGATCCCCTAGCCACAAGGGCCACATCTAACTCCCTCTTAAATATAGCCAATGAACTGGCCTCCACTACCCTCTGTGGCAGAGAGTTCCAGAGACCCACCACTCTGTGTGTGAAAAAACGTCCTTCTCATCTCGGTCCTAAAGGATTTCCCCCTTATCCTTAAGTTGTGACCCCTTGTCCTGGACCTCCCCAACATCGGGAACAATCTTCCTGCGTGTTAGCCTGTCCAACCCCCTAAGAATTTTGCAAGTTTCTATAAGATCCCCTCTCAATCTCCTAAATTCTAGAGAGTATAAACCGAGTCTATCCAGTCTTTCTTCATAAGACAGTCCTGACATCCCAGGAATAAGTCTGGTGAACCTTCTCTGCACTCCCTCTATGGCAATACTGTCCTTCCTCAGATTTGGAAACCAGAACTGTACACAATACTCCAGGTGTGGTCTCACCAAGACCCTATACAACTGAAGTAGAACCTCCCTGCTCCTATACTCAAATCCTTTTGCTATGAAAGCTAACATACCATTCGCTTTCTTCACTGCCTGCTGCACCTGCATGCCTACTTTCAATGACTGGTGTCCCATGACACCCAGGTCGCGCTGCATCTCCCCTTTTCCTAATCGGCCACCATTTAGATAATAGTCTGCTTTCCCGTTTTGTCCACCAAAGTGGATAACCTCGCATTTATCCACATTATACTGCATCTGCCAAACATATGCCCACTCACCCAGCCTGTCCAAGTCACGCTTAGCCTATCCAAGTCACGCTTATATTGTCAAGCTTGAAAGGGTTCAGAAAAGATTTACGAGGATGTTGTCAGGACTACAGGGTGTGAGCTCTAGGGAGAGGTTGAATAGGATGGGTCTCTATTCCATGGAGCGTAGGAGGATGTTGGGAGATCTCATAGAGGTATATACAATCATGAGAGGAATAGATCGGGTAGCCACACAGAGTATTTTACTCAGAGTAGGGGAATCGAGGATCAGACGACATAGGTTCTAGGTGAAGGGGAAAATATTTAATAGGAATCTGAGAAGTATATTTTCCCACAGAGGGAGGTGGGTGTATAGAACATTCCAGAGGAAGTAATTGAGACGATTCCATTGTATAAAAAACAGGACAGGTACATGGACAGGACAGGTTTGGAGGGTTATGGACCAAGCGCAGGCAAGAGTAGCTGGGACATTGTTGACCGGCGTGGGCGAGTTGGGCCGAAGGTCCCGTTTCCACACTATCAATCTATGACTATGACTATTGAGTAAGGGGGGGGGGGGGGGTAGTGAGGGTGGGGATTGTGGGGGGGGGGGGGGTGCATGGATGGGGAGGAGATAGTGAGGGGGAGGGGTGGAAAGCGAGTGAATGGACGGAAGGGAAGGTGGCAGTGGGGAAAGTGAGTGGGGTGTAGTGTGTGTGGGTGGTGAGTGTGGGGAGGGAGGGTGGGGTGAATGTGGGGAAGGGAGGGGGTGAGGGTGGGGAAGGGATGGGATGAATGTGGGGAAGGGATGGGGTGAGTGTGGGGAAGGGAGGGGTGAGGGTGTGGGGAAGGAGGGAGGAGTGTGTGGGATGGGGTGGGGAGGGGAGGGGATCGTGCATCCGCCAGTGCAGGGTCTGGGCGCCCCAGTTTAATTCCACTTCAGTGCAATAAAAGAGATTTTCACTTAAACTGGTTTCTGGTTTGAGCTTATTTGTAGACTCTCACAGTGACGAGAGGGCGTCTGTCTGTAGGTCTCTCTCCCTCCATCTTTCTCCCCCCCCCCCCCCGCCCTCTATCTCTGTCTCTATCTCCCCCCCCTCTCTATTTTTCTCTTCCTCCCTTTCTCTGTGTCTGCTCACGCTCCCTCCATCCCTGCCTCTCCATCTCTCTCCCCCATCCACTGTAACCCGCTCCAACCGGCGGGGAACGGTCACCCTCGCCCCTCGCTCAGCGGATCATCCCGGAGGTGGGTTGCTTGGTGCGCGGAGGCGCATTGGCCGAAGTTGCTGCCGGCGTGGGAATGCCTCCACCCCCATAAAAACCAAGTGCTGCGATCTGGTCTCAGCAAGCCGAGCAGCATCTGTGGGGGGAGACTACGGGGATGGGTTTAAACGGGTACAAACCCAAATGGAATACAGGGAAGAGAGGCGCGGAGGGGGAAGGGAGGGAGGCACATTAATGTTGTACATTAATGGATAATTTAATGTTGAAAGCTATCTAAGCGTATGGCCTCACTCTGGTAATGGAGGAGGCCCAGAACAGAAATGTCAGTGTGGGAATGGGAAGGGGAGGTAAGATGGGAGATCCAGCAGACCTGGACAGACCGAACGCTAGTGTTGGAGTAAACGGTCGCCTGCCCAACACTTGGTCTTATCGATGTGAAGGGGTAAACTTGGAGGAAACCAGAGGAACAGTATCTGGTGTTCCTTTAGATACATTACAATCTGCCCGCAATTCTCAAATTTTATGTAATGGCATAAATATAACTAGGGTGAATGGATGATCGTTGGTCGGTACAAACTCGGTGGGCCGAAGGGCCTGCTTCTATGCGGTATCTCGAAAGGTAACTAAATTACAAACAAACCCCCTTCTTCTCCTTGCTCCACCTTGTCCCACCTGCATTCCCCTCCCCGGCACCTTCCACTTTTATTCCTTCCTCGGGCTCCTCAATGCGTTCCTCCTTATCTCACACATTGTTGTCTTTATATCTCGGTCCAACCATTCATCGGCCAAAACGCCTCACCCCCACCTTTATCGCCAGAATATATCCTATCCTCATCTCTCTTCCAGCCACCCCCCGCCACCACAATCAGTCTGAAGAAGGGTCCCGGCCAGAAACATCACCTATCCATGTTCTCCACAAAAGCTGCCTGACCCGCTCAGTTACTCCAGCACTAAGTGTCTTGATTTGTAAACCAGGATCTGCAGTTCCTCGTTTCTCCGTCGGTCCGCTATGGGATACGGATGGGTTACCGCGCCGCTGACAGCTCCGGTTCTTTGGTGAGATTCATCCACGTTACATCTGGCGGCGGCATGATAGCGCACCGGCAGAGTTGCTGCCTCACAGCGCCGGGTTCGGAGTACTAAATACAGGTGCTGTCTGTACGGGGTTTGTACGTTCTCCCCGTGATATCTCGGGAATTCATCCGGGCTTGTAACGTCAGGGGAGTTCCCGGGTTAACCCGGTCTCCGGGCGTGGGGCCGGGCAGCGCGAGCTCCGAGGGTGTGTGTGTGTGTGTGTGTGTGTGTGTGTGTGTGTGTGTGCGTCCCCGTCCCCGTCCCCGTCCCCGTCCCCCAGATGCTGCCTGACCCACTCAGTTACTCCAGCTTGTTGTGTCAATCCTCTAATAATTGACCTCATGTCTTTCAGGAAGGATTCGGATTCTCCCCAAAGCTGGTACGTTTCAGGATTGGTGCTGTTAAGGTCCTGTCCAATTTGAGCCGTGACTTGCGCGACAGGCCGGTAGTGACGGTCCCGTGAGAGTCGCGCGCGTCGCGCGCGTCATCATCAGCGACCCCGTTTCACAGCAGTCTGACCCGAGCGCAGAGATGCTGCCGGTCCCGCTGAGTTAACTGTCCCACTTACTGTCCTTGGCACGCAAATTACGCGAACGTGGTCGCGTTGAGCCGCGACGGCATACCTGCGAGCGGGCGGCAACTGAATCATTAACATGAGGCATGGACAGAATCAGAAATGGATCTTCTCTTCACCAATCAACCGTTTTAGTGTCATCTCGATGCTTCTTCTTCAGTCTAAACGGGTCCTTTTCACAAAGGAGGGCTCAGTTGAAACGTCACCATTGCTTTTGGGCTGGCAGATGCAGAGATGCTGCCGAGTCCCGATGAGTCATTGAAAGTAGGCATGCATGTGCAGCAGGCAGTGAAAAAAAGCTGTTAGCTTTCATAGCAAAAGATTTGAGTACAGGAGCAGGGAGGTTCTACTTCAGTTGTACAGGGTCTTGGTGAGACCACACCTGGAGTTTTGGTCTCCAAATCTGAGGAAGGACATTATTGCCATAGAGGGAGTGCAGAGAAGGTTCACCAGACTGATTCCTGGGATGTCAGGACTGTCTTATGAAGAAAGACTGGATAGACTCGGTTTATACTCTCTGGAATTTAGGAGATTAAGAGGGGATCTTATAGAAACTTACAAAATTCTTAAGGGGTTGGACAGGCTAGATGCAGGAAGATTGTTCCCGATGTTGGGGAAGTCCAGACAAGGGGTCACAGCTTAAGGATAAGGGGGAAATCCTTTAAGACCGAGATGAGAAAGACTTTCTTCACTCAGAGAGTGGTGAGTCTCTGGAACTCTCTGCCACAGAGGGTAGTTGAGGCCAGTTCATTGGCTATATTTAAGAGTGAGTTGGATGTGGCCCTTGTGGCTAAGGGGATCAGAGGGTATGGAGAGAAGGCAGGTACGGGATACTGAGTTGGATGATCAGCCATGATCATATTGAATGGCGGTGCAGGCTCGAAGGGCTGAATGGCCTACTCCTGCACCTAATTTCTATGTTTCTATGTTTCTATCATGGCTGATCATCCACAATCAGTACCCCGTTCCTGTCTTCTCCCCATATCCCCTGACTCCGCTATCTTTAAGAGCCTGTCTAGCTCTCTCTTGAAAGCATCCAGAGAAACGGCCTCCACCGCCCTCTGAGGCAGAGCATTCCGCAGACTCACAACTCTCTGGGTGAAAAAGTGTTTTCTTATCTCCGTTCTAAATGGCTTATCACTTATTCTTAAACTTTGTGGCCCCCGGTTCAGGACGCCCCCAACATCGGGAATATGTTTCCTGCCTCGAGCGTGTCCAAACCCTTAATAATCTTATATGTTTCAATAAGATATCATCTCATCCTTCTAAACTCCATTGTATACGAGCCCAGCCGCTCCATTCTCTCATCATTTGACAGTCCTGCCATCCCGGGAATTAACCTCGTAAACATACGCTGCACTCCCTGTACATTAGTCCCACCTATCCACGCTGACCATCATGCCCCACCTACACTAAGTACTACTACCTACCCGCGTTTGGCCCATATCCATCTAAACTTGTCCTATCCATGTACCTGTCTAAATGACTTGGAAATGTTGTGATAGTCCCAGCCTCCTCCTGCACCTATTGTCTCTGTTTCTGTCCTTAACCTGAACACCACATGACTTTCAGTTGCTGTGTCTCTGGACCCCGACACTGCCCACCAGATGCTCCAGGTACCCCCTGACCTGGTCACCGTGCGCTGTGTCAAGGGGCAGTTGATCACTTCTGGAGACAGAGCGGGGCTTGAACCCGTCCTCTCAGTGATGGGGAAGCCACCTCTCGGAGATGAGGAGGGATCACCTCTGGCAGACGCTACTGGGTGGTGAAGGTGGACAGCAACTCCGAATGGGACCTGGGAGTTGCCTCCAAAAATGCGGAGAAGAGCGCGAGTAGCTCGCTGATCCCCGAGGGAGGGGTCTGGTCCATCGGGTGACACCAGAAGGTGTTCAGGGTCAACGACGCCAATTCCACGCGGATTTTCATCCACCCAGCCACCCAGGAGAAGATCCAGATGATCGGTGTATACCTTGACTACAACAAGGGCAAGGTCCTGTTCTGTGATAACAGCACCGGTTCTCACCTCCACTCCTTCCGCGATTGTACGTTCGAGGGGGGGGGGGGGGGGGGGCTCCTCCCCTTCTTCAACGTCTGGGCTTCACGGAACCCACTGACAATTTGACCAATCGTCCAGGCTGCATGAGTCCGAGTCCATCGTCCAGTTGTACAGGCTGCGTGAGTCCTAGTTCATCATCCAATTGTCCATGTCCAGGCTGTGTGAGTCCTGCTTCATCGTCGAGTTGTCCAGGTTGCGTGAGTCCGAGTCCATCGTCCAGTTGGACAGACTGCGTGAGTCCGAGTTCAGTGTCCAATTGTCCAGTTGTCCAGGCTGCGTGAGTCCAAGTTCATTGTCCAAATGTCCAGGCTACGCGAGTCCATGTTCATTGTCCAATTGTCCATGTCCAGGCTGCGTGAGTCCAAGTTCATTGTCCAGTTGTCCAGGCTGTGTGAGTCCATGTTCATTGTCCAATTGGTCATGTCCAGGCTGCATGAGTCCAAGTTCATTGTCCAGTTGTCCAGGCTGCGTGAGTCCATGTTCATTGTCCAGTTGTCCAGGCTGTGTGAGTCCATGGTTATTGTCCAATTGTACATGTCCAGGCTGCATGTATCTTAGTTCATTGTCCAGTTGTCCAGGTTGCATGAATCCTACCTCATTGTCCAACTGTCCAGTTGTCCAGACTGCATGAGTCCTAGTTCAGTGTCCAATCGTCCAGTTGTCCAGGCTGAGTGAGTCCAAGTTCGTTGTCCAGGCAGCATGAGTCCATGTTAACTGTCCAGTTATCCAGTTGTCCAGGCGGAGTGAGTCCTAGTTGCCCGGGCATCGAGTGTCCTCTTACAAATTAATATCACCAGCAACTTGTCCCAGACCAGCCACATCGAAGCAACGGCCAAGAAAGCAAACCAACGCATGTCCCCAACAACTCTCACCAACATCTACGCATGCCCCGTGCAAATCATTTTATTCGGGATGCATCACAGCACGGTTTTGGAAACAGCTCCAGCCAAGATCGCAAGAAATTGATGAGAGTTGTGTACACAGCCCAGTCCGTCACACACAAACCAACCTCCCTTCCACCGACTCCATCCACACCTCACGCTGCATCCGCAAAGCCAACAGCCCAGACCATCACACACACAAACCAACCTCCCTTCCATCACCTCCATCTACACCTCATGCTGCAACGGCAAGGCCAGCAGCCCAGACCATCACACACACAAAGCAACCTCCCTTCCATCACCTTCATCTACTCCTCACGCTGCCTTGGCAAGGCCAGCAGCCCAGACCATCACACACAAAGCAACCTCCCTTTCATCACCCCCATCTACCCCTCACGCTGCCTCGGCAAGGCCAGCAGCATAATCTAGGACCAGACTCACCCCAGGTCACTCCCGCTCCTCCCCTCTCCCATCGGACAAGAGGCATATAAGTGTGAAAACGCACACCTCCAGATTCAGGGACAGTTTCTTCCAGGCTGTTATCAGGCAACTGAACCGTCCTCTCACCAACTAGAGAGCAGTCCCGACCTCCCATCTATTTCTTTAGAAACCTTGGGTCTATCTTTAATTGCACTTAACCAGACTTTATCTTGCACTAAAACATGTTATTCCCTTTATCCTGCATCTGTACACTGCGGACGGCTTGATTGTAATCATTGTTTAATTCAGCTTAGTTTAGAGATACAGCGTGGAAACAGGCCCTTCGGCCCACCGGGTCCATGCCGACCAGCGATCCCCCAACACTAACACTACCTACAACACCCACTAGGGACATTTTTTTAAATTTACACCAAGCCAATTAACCTACAAACCTGCACGTCTTTGGATTGCGGGAGGAAACCGAAGATCTCGGGGAAAACCAACGCAGGTCACGGGCAGAACGTACAAACTCCGTACAGACAGCTGTTTTTTGGGGAGTCGGGTAATCCTGAGAGGGGGAAGACGCTGGGTGGGATCAATGAATCCTGGGCACCAGTTAGGACAGCAAGAATACTAGACAGTCACAGCTCATGAGAATAGCCTCCTGAATGTTAGCATGCAGGTACAGCAGGCAGTGAAGAAAGCGAATGGCATGTTGGCCTTTATAACAAGAGGAGTTGAGGATAGGAGCAAATAGGTCCTTCTGTAGTTGTACAGGGCCCTCGTGAGACCACACCTGGAGTACAGTGTGCAGTTTTGGTCTCCACATTTGAGGAAGGACATTCTTGCTATTGAGGGAGTGCAGCGTAGGTACACGAGGTTAATCCCGGGATGGCGGGACTGTCATATGTTGATAGAATGGAGCGGCTGGGCTTGTATACACTTACATTTTGATGAGAGTGGGTCTTATTATTCAGGTTAACAGGTATAAGATTATTCAGGATTTGGACACGCTGGAGGCAGAAAAACATGTTCCCGATGTTGTGGTAGTCCAGAACCAGGGGGCCATAGTTTAAGAATAAGGGGTAAGCCATTTAGAACGGAGATGAGGAAAAACGTTTCCACCCAGAGAGTTGTGAATCTGTGGAATTCTCTGCCTCAGAAGGCAGTGGAGGCCAATTCTCTGAAGGATTTCAAGAGAGAGTTAGATAAAGTACTTAAAGATAGCGGAGTCGGGGGATATGGGGAGAAGGCAGGAACGGGGTACTGATTGGGGATGATCAGCCATGCTAACATTGAATGGCAGTGCTGGCTCGAAGGGCCCAATGGCCTACTCCTGCACCTATTGTCTAATAGGTTTAAGGTGAGGGGGGAAAGATTCAATAGGAATCGGAGCAGGTAACGTTTTCATGCAAAGGGTGGTAAGTGTATGGAACGAGCTGCCAGAGGAGGTAGATGATGGAGACACTATCGCAACGTTTAGGAAACCTTTGGACAGGACAGGTTTAGAGGGATATGAACCAACTGCAGACAGGTGGGACTAGTGTAGATGGGACATCTTGGCCGATGTGGGCAAGTTGGACCTAAGGGCCTGTTTCCACACTCTATCACTCTCTGACTAGAGTGTGCACTTTGGAATATGGCACCTCTTGCTTACAAGGACCAGTAGACTGTTATGTGGACTTGCTCACCTGGGGTACGGCAATACTCTACTAGACTGTTTGTGATAAAAAATATAATTTCAGTGTGTAGCATTTCACATCTGTGACAATAAAAGTGCCAATGACATTCCGACGGCTGCGTGCGTGTGCAATTTGTAAACAACAAAAACAGGAGCTAGACCAGGAGCAGAGGAGAGGGAACGGGGGTCTGGCCCACCGCACCCTCGAGGTCGGCTGTGGGAGGTTCCCACTTCTGCGGCGAGGAAGAGACCGTGTTCCATGTCTACGTGCAGTGTGAGAGGTTGCAGCCCCTGTTCGACCATCTGAAGGGGCTGCTCCTCAAGTGTTGGCTACATTTTAGCCTCACACTCCTGATATTTGGGCACCCGGTACAGAGGAGGGAGGGTCGGGAGGGAGAGGGGGGGGGGGGGGATCTCCCTGTCCGTCTGCTCCTGGGCCTGGCTAAGATGGCCATTCGCGGGTCCAGGCAGCGGGTAATCGATGGCCACGCCAGGAACGGCTGCCTGCCCCTCCCCATGTCCGTGCCCGCGTGTCCCTGGAGAGGGAACACACACGCGGTGTCCACGGGGACTCTGTAAACCATTAGTGGCAGGGTGGAGCTCAAACGCGGACCCCGCAGAGTGAAGCTCAAACGCGGACCCTACAGGGTGAACATCCAGCGCAGAACTGGGGGAGATACGCTGCCCCGTCGCTCTTGGTTCTCCCTACACGGTCCGCCATGTAGTTTACTGTACACGGTCCGGCCTATTAGGTTTGCACTACGTTGCCAGCGCCCACAGCGCCGCGTCCCCGCCTCGCTTTATTTTAAACGTGCACACTCTTAGTTCCGTTTCCACGCGATGGACCCTACACGGTCCGCTTACAGATTCAGAGACAGATACATGGTCCGCTTGAGTTTCACCCCGCACCTGAAGGACGGGAGGGTGTGGGGGGGGGGGGGGGGGGGGGGGGGGGGGGGGGGGGGGGGGGGGGGATTAAGGAACTGCCAGGGCCGGATTAAGGAACTGCCAGGCCCTGAACACAGAAAATATTACTGTGCCCCCATATAGTGGAAACGACAACCTAGAAGGAAAAATGATCAATGCAGGTAGACAAAATGCTGGAGAAACTCAGCGGGTGACGTAGCATCTATGGATCGAAGGAAGAAAGGTTTCAGCCCGAAACGTTGCCTATTTCCTTCGCTCCATAGATGGTGACTCACCCGCTGAGTTTGTCCAGCATTTTTGTCTACCTTCGATTTTTCAGCATCTGCAGTTCCTTCTTAAACAACTGATCTATGCAGACTTGGATGCTTTACGGGACCATTATCTCTCAATGGGGAATGCTTCTATTCAGGAGAAGTGGGACACTATTGAAACCGAAATTAAGCAGATGATGGAGAGACATATACAAAAAAAAACAGCAGCCAAACCAAACACCCTACCCTGGTTCACCAGACATCACCGCAGACTCAGACGTAAGAAACTCTGGCATACAATAAAGCAAATAAGACACAAGACAAAGAAGATTGCGATTCATTTGTGAGTTGCCAGGAGGAATTAAGGAAAGCTCTGAATAAAACCGAACAAGAATTTGTGTCAAACAACCTTACCACAGCAATGAAAGAAAACATCAAGCAATTTTGGTCTTATGTGAAACGTTTGGGTAACGGAGAGAAGGGAGTTGCAGACCTCATGGTGAACAACACAGCTGTAAGTGACGGGAAAAGGAAGGAAGAAGCACTTTATGCTCAATTCACCAGTGTATTTACGAGGGAAAACAAGTCATACATTCCATCAATTCCAGTAACATACAGTATATACCTGAACTAGCGATCCATGGAATAGTAACACAACTACAGAACCTAACGCCAAACAAAACAGCGGGCCAAGATCAGTTGCCACCATGGCTTCCAAAGACGTTCGCATCGAAAATAGCACCCGTACACACAGATTCATTCCAGTCCTCAATTGATTGTAGGTCGCTACCACGACAGTGGGAGGAAGCACACATCTGTGCAATAGTTAAGAAATAGTTACTCCAGCATTTTGTGTCTATCTTCGGTCAATAATATCACAGGGCCTATCAGTGGAAAGGGAATCTTCTGAAAGATAAAATGGTGACAGGGGGCAAAGTTTCAAGGAGATATGTGAGGGAAGTTGTTTTTCTCGTTTTCATTTTACACGGAAGATGCTGAGTATCTGGAACATGCATGGGTGGTGAATCTGTGGAATTCTTGGTCACAGAAGGCTGTGGAGGCAAAGTCAGTGGATATATTTAAGGCAGGTTGTTAGATTCTTGATTCTTGATTAATGCGGGTGTCACAGGTTGTGGTAGATTTCAATATGCAGGTAGTCTGGGAAAATCAGGTTGGTACTGGACCCCAAGAAAGGGAGTTTGTCGACTTCCTCCGAGATGGATTCTTAGAGCAGCCTGTATTGGAGCCTATCAGGGAGAAGACAATTCTGGATTTAGTGTTGTTTAGTGAACTAGATTCTACTAGTGAACTTAGATCTACAAATTTTGTTTGTTACTTGTAGGCTTACATGCATGCAATTTTATATTAAAATGTAGCATCGATCGGTTTGGTCCATTAAGTCGCATGCACTTTTTAAGCGCACATTTTGATTACTTTCCATTCTACCATAGAGATATAAAGTCTATAATAGTCTTTAATTATATTTCTATGAATCTACAGACCTTGGCTGGGAACCTGGGGCTCACCAAAATTGTTCCCAATTGGGCCCGCAACTCCCAAGGCCGGCCCTGCATGTCAGCGGTTATGGGGAGAAGGCAGTAGAATGGGGTTAGAGATAGATCAGCCATGACTGAATGGCGAAGGGGACATGATGGGCCGAATAGCCTAATTGTGCTCCTATCACATGATCGTTATCAAAAGCTCCCTCAGCATCCGTCCAAGATCAGTGCTCCCTCTCCATGGATGGGAACTCCCTTGTTGTCTGGGTCAGGATGTAACACGTACAATAGATAAGGGAGAGCCAGTGGATGTAGTATACCTGGACTTTCAGAAAGCCTTTGCTAAGGTCCCATTCAGCAAAATAGTGGGCAAAATTAGAGCACATGGTACGAATCCATAAGATGTGGCTAGCAATAGAATGATGGACTTCCTTCTGTTCTCCACCTCTTGATCCGCTTGTCCTTCGTGTTCTCTCGGAGACCGCTGCTCACTCTGCTGGCTTGTGTAATATGCTTGACAGTGAAGGCGTTGAGAACCATGAATAAAAAAAATCGATTTGCACCTACTCATTGTGACCGCCATTTTGTACTTCGTGTGCTCTGTTTTCCTTCCGCATTCGAAGGACGTGCGAGTCCATCGGTTAATTGGCCTCTATGAATTGCCCATCGTGTGCAGGGAGCTCCTGTAAAAGTAGAATACTAATTTGAATGGGTGGTCGATGGTCGGCGTATACTCGGTGGGATTGTTTGTTGGTGTATATTTCAATCAATGTAATCAACATTCCGCTCCCTCAGAACTTTCCAACAACTTGCATGCCACTGACAGTAGAATTATCCCCGCTGTCCCCTTGCATAACGATACTACATTTGTTGTTCTCCGGATATCGTGAACATTGTCTGCTGTCAGCAAACAAAAATGTCACATCTTCCATTTCCCCAGCGAACCTCTCCCCTGCCTTCCACAGCTGCCCGTGATACGCCTCACAAGGCCACTGGCATCTATCGATATTTAAACCTGCAATTTTATCTCATACTTGCTGAATAAATTATCACGTTCTTGAGTTTCACTGACACTCCCTGAGTTCTGAAAATGCAATACTCCACCCCATGTGAGGTCAGATGGGATGTCCGTATTTAAAAGCACATCCACATAATCTGGGCCGATAATAGTTCCCAAATGTCCCCTGGGTATCATCTTGCCCTGAATGTATTATCACGACTTATTCTGTGTCTTAGTCATATCCGCATAGATACATTTTGGACCCCTCTTTTCCCTGCTTACTTCATTTAGAAGTTATCTTGTATACTTTATGAAGTCTTGTGATTGACAAATACGTCCAGTGTAGATTGGTTAAAACGTTTAGAAATAATGCAGCTGATGTGTTCCCCTCTGCGCTGCACGACGCTGTGTCTAAGTGGGTCTCTAACTGTACACTCCCCTTTTCTTCAAACACTGTCTGACACTATATCAACGTTGGATCCTACATTTTCTGAGTCCATGTGTCTCCATCATCAATGTCAGTTATTTCAGGTGACGGAGGGTGATCTCGTCTGAAAATGTTACAGTATTGAACACGACACTAAGGAAAACTATGCAACTGGATCTCATATCGAGACAATCACCCAGTAAGGAAGACAAAGAGAGATACTGCACGGGAGCGTACATTATCTTGGTAGCCTATTGTTATTGCTCCAAAGAAGAGCATGGCAATCGTCGCCTCGGCCCACCGAGTCCATGCCGACCATCCGTCGTTCGTTAGCACTAGTCCTATGTCATCCCACTATCTCGTCCACTTCCTATATATTACGGACTATTTACTGAGGATAATTAACTTACAGTGGCAAATCTTTGGAGTGTGGGACGGAAACCGGAACACCCGGAGCAACCCCACGCGGTCGCAAAAGGAACGGGTAAATTCCACGGAGACAGCATTGAAGGTTAGAAACGATCCCGGATCTCTAGCGCCTTCAGATGTAGAAGCCGCGCTGATATACAGCTCTAAGGTCGCCGTAACCTTATGAAGGGGGAATGTGGTTCTAACCGGTCACCCTATCCAGATTCTATTTCACTATACAGATGGCTCACGTTCCCCTTTGGTAAAGAAGAGAATCATTTGCATGGTTAACCTATCCTTACACATATCCCCTACCCCCTCCCCCAGCCGGCCAGCAACGTTGTTGTAAATTACCTCTGCTTCTAGCAACTGGTATCCGTTACATCGTGACCAGACTTGTACACAGCACGTTACTGTGTCTAAAGAAGTGTCCTGAACCGATATGTCACCTATCTTAGTTTTCAGGAGATGCGGTCTGACCCATTGGGTTACTCCAGCACATGATGTCTTTTGTGTAAACCAGTATATGAAGATCCTTGTGTATAATACCAATGGCTCCAATTATAGCCAGTTAACTGCCCTCATAATTGCTGTTAATTGTAATTGCAAACAAATATGGTATATGCAGTGATATAATTCTGCAATGACGGCTTTATTTGCCTGTCGATAATGCACCCGCAGACTTCTTCCCATCCTGATCTCTCTGAAGATTTCGCACGTTCTCTCTGCTACCTTTGCAAGTTCTATTTTAGTTTAGTTTAGTTTAGAGATACATCGCGGAAACATGCCGCTCGGCCCGTCCAAACCTCGCGGACCAGCGATCCACGCATACTAACTCTACCCAATACAAACGATGGCCAATTTACAATTTTGAAAGCCAATTAGCGGGAAAACTGGTAGGTTTTTGGAATGTGGGAGGAATCCAGAGCACCCGGACACATCCCGCACAGGTTTACGGGGAGAAGGTACAAGCGCCTACAAAGAGCACCCGCAGTCAGTTTCAAACCCAGGTCTCCGGCGCTGTAAGGCAGCAATTGTACCGCTTCGCCACCGTGCCGCCGCTCTTGGGAGCACAAATTACATCCATTACGGCAGAGTAAAATGACTCTGTGATATGTCGTACGGAAAAGAATGGAACTAAAGTGATTACTCAAACAAGCGCTATGGTCAAATGCTATCTCGGAAAGAAGGAGGCAACAATAAACATGACAGACATTGCCATTTTGAAATTAATGGTCAGTTTCACCGAAACATCAAAAACACTTTATTGATTTCGAACAGAAGACTAATGGGCTTTTAATCAAATTTTTACATTCTTCCCTGAATTTGTTCTGCGACACCCCATAAATAAACGTGTTGGTGCAGGCACTCAGACATCTCAGCATATATCCGGACTGTTCCGCAATGGTAAATGGGTCGTTGTAATCTGTTGCTAAAAGCTGAACGTCCATGAAATACACACTGATGAAACACACGAAGGTAACCATCCACAGTAGGACGAAGCTACCGGATATGGCCAGCAATAGAATTATGGACTTTCTTCTGTTCTCCACCTCCTGATCTGCGTCGCTCTCGTCCTTCGTGTTCCCTCGCAGACCACTCCGCACTCTGTTGGCGCGTATAATGTGTCTGATTGTAAGGGCGTTGAGGAGCACGATCAGTAAAATTGGTGCCAATGGTGTTAGGATGGGTTCGACGGACCAATATGCGATCCATAACGGTGAGGAGTAGAAATCTGAGGTCACACCACAGGACCAGGCTACGTTGTCGACTATTTCCCGAGGTACGTACACAAAATATATCGGGACATTTTGTATAATACTTAAGATACACGTCACTGCTATCACCAAAGACGCAGTTTTCTCAGTGCACCATTTTGCTCGTAACCTCGGATTACAGATGGTGAAACATCGATCGATAGTGAAAGTCACCGTTAGCCAGACCGAGCAATCAACGAAAATCAACATAATGGTAATGTACACGCTACAAATAGAAGTTTGGTTGAGGAATGAATACGGAAAATAGGCAACAATAATCTCGTAGAAAATTACCTCGAAGATCAGAACCATTAAGTCAGTTACGGCCATGGATACCAGATAGCGGGTGATACATTTGGAGAGTCCACACTTTCCCCGGGAGAGAATGACGATTGCCAACAGGTTTGCTGTAGAAAAGGCAAGATAATATAACCAACGTTTATTGTTGCAGGAGAACCTTAGCTTGACAGTTCTTCGCATGAAAGTGAATGGATTATTCGCTTCATTTCCATCGTGTCGCCCACACGGACTTTTTCATAATGTTAACAACACAACAGAATCACATCTGTTTCTGAAAATGTGGTCTTAAAGAGTAAGAATAAAAGTAACTCAAGCAACATATTGGAACGGTAAAACCTAGACGTTGGAACATCGGCAGAAACCAATAAAGAGCTTACCAGGAATACCGATGATGGCAAGGATAGGGTAGAAAATGTTTTCAACCTGGTTGAGTACTGGCAATTCCATGCTCAGAGAACATCGACGTTTACTGCCGTCGTAGGACAGGTCGCCTACTTTTATAGTTAGTGGCGTATTCTCCAGAGAAAGCACATGACGACATATTAAGGCCAATTAATTGGAATTAATGTCAGTCATTTAAACAAACAATGTTAGTCAGATTACGTTTGCTACAGCTAATTATTAAATTGCGTAATAACTGCCCACAAAGTCGGGTTTTCCATAAAAATAGATAACTTCATTATGATATGGAAAATAGATAGAATTATGTAGGAATCTATATTTCTTAGTCTATTTGGACTCTCTGTTTCCTGCGGTAATGTAATGTTGAATTATCCATGAATGTACATGTGCTTATCTAAAACAATCTTGCACGTCACGTACATTTGCGGCAACCTTCATCCCTGTCTACGCGTTCCAGGTTCCAGGCATAAGCTTTGACCGCATTTCCTTTAAACGTTGACCCGCTCACTTTACGCCCTATAGTCATCTCCAACGTGGCACACGTTCCTGATAGTTGCGTGATCTGGCATCAGTTGTCCGCCATTTACAATAGCGCAGTTGCGCATCTGCGAGAACCGCTAACAATAATAATAATAATAATAATAATAATAATAATAATAATAATAATAATAATAATAATAATAATAATAATAATAATAAATAGTTTATTGATCCCCTCAGGGAAATTCAGATGTCCAGAAGCCCCCAACCAACAAACCCACACGTTCAAAGCAGACAGAAAATACATAAAATACAATGTGGACAATACCTGAGAGCAATAAATACTTAAACAGGCCAATAAATAACGCACAATGCCACACAACCGAGAAGCATCCTCGCCTCGGTAGTGGTCTATGTAGAGTTGTTACTGTATTTTCCCTGTGGTCCAAGTGCACAGGCTTCCTAACACATCAAGTGCAAGTTGTTAAGTATATTCGCCTTTGCAAATTGTAAATACGGTGTGTGCAAGTGAGTGGTTGATTTTACGAGGTGTTGACGGGAATGTAGGATAACAAAATAATGGGATTAATACAAGATTTGTGGAAGTGACGGATAGTCATCAAAGACCCCATGAGTCGAATGCCACGTTCCTGTGAAGTATCTCTCCTCGTTGTTGTGACTGGGTGATTGTTTCGATATTAGATCCATTGTATTGTTTTCTTTAAGGATGTGTTTCAATGTTGTGACGTCTTCAAACGATGTTATCCTACGTTACATGAAATACCTGACCTTGGTGATGGAGTCACAAAATATAGAGTGCAAACTGGATGCCTCGAATAAGTACCTTGCAAGACACCGCACGAAAATGTCTGCTTGTGCGGGGGGTGGGTGGGTGGGGGTGGGGGAGGGGGTAAAGCTACAAACTTGAGTCATAGCGCCGTACAGCGCAGAAGGGAACTCTTCAGCTGCACGCGTTCTAAACATTTTTGCTCATCTACTAATTCTGCTTGTCAATTACAAGACTTCAGAAAATGTACAAGATGAATTCTAAAATAAATTAGAAGGGAAAAGAGGGGCCAAAATGTCCCTTTGCGGAGTTTTTGAAAAGGTTCTAGCCCGTACAACACATTTAGATCTAGCGTGTACACAGGGGGCAATTGCCGGCCCAGATTATGTGGATGTACCCTTAAAGACGGACATTCCATCTGAACTCACTGTCCGGAGGGGTATTTGCAGAAATTCAAGAAAGTGATCATTTATTCAGCAGGTATGAGACATAATCACAGGTTAACATTGAAACATAAATAGATTCCAGTGGCCTTGCGAGGCTTAACACGAGCAGGAGAGAAGATCGCTGGGAACCTGAAGGGACTTTCGTGTTTGTTCACTGACAACAGACAATGATGAAGATGGCTGGAGAACAGCAAATGTTGTATCGTGAAACAAGGGGAACAACAGAGCTAATTATACAAAAAAAAAACACGAGCGACCAGGATTGCATCCAGGTCGCTCGAGCTGTGAGAAAACAGTGCTACCGCTGTCGTTGCATTGGGAAAAGGGACGATATAATCGAACGCCTTATGACGCATGTGCGGTACGATATGAAGGTTAACCGAGCCGTTAATTGGATGCAATGTTTGAATTGAGATGCACTTCGCGAAATCAAGCTGCGTCTGATGCTGAGAATGTAAGGCTGGCCACGCCACTGAGATAGAAACATGGAAAATTGGTGCAGGAGTAGGCCATTCGGCCTTTCGAGCCATTTAATGATGAGCCATTCAATATGATCATGGCTGATCATTCAAACTCAGCACCCCGTTCCTGCTTTCTGCCCATATGCATTGATTCCGTTAGCCCCATGAGTATCTAACTCTCTCTTGAAAACATCCAGTGAATTAGCCTCCACTGCCTTATGTGACAGAGCATTTCACTGATTCACAACTGTCTGGGTGATAAATTGTTTCCTCATCTCAATCTGAAATGGCCTAACCCTTATTAGTAAACTGTGATCTCTGGTTCTGGAATTCCCCTAACACCGGGAACATTTTTCCTGCGTCTAGCCTATCCAATCCCTTAATCTATATTACTAAAACCGAGACAGTGGAACAAAAATGGCAGGTATTTCTAGGAATAATACAGAAGGTGCAGGATCAGTTCATTCCTAGGAGGAAGATAGATTCCAAGGGGAGAAAGGGACGCCCATTGCTGACAAGGGACGTCAGGTACAGTATAAAAATTAAAGCAAAGAAGTACAACGTAGCAAAGATTAGTGGGAAGCAAGAGGATTGGGAAATGTTTAAAGAACAACAGAAGCTAACCAAAAAGACAATACGGGAAGAAAAGACGAGGTACGAAGGTAAGCTTGCCTAGAATATATAGCACGATAGTAAAAGCTTCTTTAGGCATGTGAAGAGGAAACATTTAGTTAAGACCAAAGTTGAACCCTTGAAGACCGAAAAGGGTGAATTTATTATGGGAAACAAGGAAATGGTAGATGAGTTGGAACAGGTACTATGGATCTGTCTTCACTAAGGAGGACACAAACAATCTTCCCGATATGGTAGTGGCCAGATGAGCTGGGGTGACAGAGGAACTGCAGGAAATCCACTTTAGGTTGGAAATTGTGTTGGGTTGACTGATGGGACTGAAGGCTGATAAATTCACAGCGCCTGATGGTCTGCATCCCAGGGTACACAGGGAAGTGGCTCTAGAAATCGTGGATGCATTGGTGATAATTTTCCAATGCTCTATAGACTCAGGATCAGTTCCTGTGGATTGGACGGTAGCCAATGTTATCCCACTTTTTAAGAATGGCGGGAGAGAGAAAACAGGGAATTATAGACCAGTTAGCCTGACATCAGTGGTGGGGAAGATGTTGGAGTAAATTATAAAAGATGAGATAGCCGAACATTTGCTTAGCAGTATCAGGATCGGTCCGAGTCAGCATGGATTTACGAAGGGGAAGTCATGCTTGACTAATCGTTTGGAATTTTTTGAAGATGTAACTAGGAAAATAGACAACGTAGAGCCAGTGGGTGTAATATACCTGGACTTTCAGAAAGCATTTCATAAGGTCCCACATAGGAGATTAGTGGGCAAAATTAGGGCTCATGGTATTGGGGTAGAGTGCTGACGGATAGAGAAGTGATTGACAGACAAGAAACAAAGAGTAAGGATTAACGGTTCTCTTTCAGAATGGAAGGCAGTAATTAGTGGGGTACCGCAAGGCTCGGTGCTGCTACCGCATCTATTTACAATATACATCAATGATTTGGATGACGGGATTCAAAGTAACATTAGCAAATTTGCAGATGACACGAAGCTGGGTGGCAGTGTGAACTGTGAGGAGGAAGCTATGAGAATGCAGGGTGACTTGGACAGGTTGGGTAAGTGGGCAGATGCATGGCAGATGAACAACGGGATCTGGGGGTCCTTGTACATCAGTCTATGAAAGTAAGCATGCAGGTACAGCAGGCAGTGAAGACGGCGAATGGCATGTTGACCTTTATAACAGGAGGAATCAAATATAGGAGCAAAGAGGTCCTTCTGCAGTTGTACAGAGCCATATTGAGACCACACCTGGAGTATTGTGTGCAGTTTTTGTCCCCTAATTTAAGGAAGGACATTCTTGCTATTGAGGGAGTGCAGCGAAGGTTTACAAGGTTAATTCCTGGGGTGGCGTGACTGTCATATGTTGAGAGAATTGAACAGCTGGGCTTGTATACTCTGATGTTTAGAAGGATGAGAGGGTATCTCATTGAAACATATAAGATTGTTAAGGGTTTGGACTAGCTAGAGGCAGGAAACGTGTTCCCGATGTTGTGGGAGTCCAGAACCAGGGGCCACAGTTTAATAATAAGGGAAAAGTGGGTATCTGTTCTATTATGTCGTAAGGTACCGAATTGAAATATCATATGTCGCTCTTCAAATACGCGACTGTCCTCTGAGGAGAAACAGAGAAGGCCACGGACAGATAGGTCTGCATTTGAGTGGAAATGAGAGGTGAAATAACGGGCCATCCAAGGTTCCAAATGGCCGTTCCGGGCAGAGCGCTGCATGGCTGCCCGCTGGTCTATCCTCTGTTTCACCGATGCAGAGGGAGACATACATGGAATAAGGCATCCAGTAGTTGGAAGGTCCAATGATACGTTCATCATGTTACAATAGTCCCGTTGTTTATTTCAAGCAGAATTCAATCCTTTGCATATCTACTTAAACAATAACGATTTTTGATAATGGTATCGAATTAGCGATTCGCACGGCAGTGCATTGGTTGCCAATTCTTATAAAAAGTTATGTTTTTTTATTTTGTTTTGCTCGATATTTAACAGTCACTTCAAACTGTTTCACAGTCTCCAAAACATTAAATGTTTGTATTATTCACACACGTTGCTTCAGAATTTATTGTTTCGTCACAATAAATAAATCTAACAAACAATATCCATGAGGTACCGCATTAACGCATATACATCGTGTTTTTTATAGCTCCTGATAGAGGTTTCATGTGTTGTCGATAGTAAGTTGTGAAACATCCGTGTACAGGTTACCAATTTAGCAGTGATCTGTGGCATGAAACAAACAGCCTAATTAATGGGATCGTAACTAAGGCCAATCATGGTGCTGTTAATTCCACCCTCGAGAATTTTCTGAAGTATAAGTAACGGCTATATTTGAAATCACAATATTTGTGTGCCCGTCGAACTGTCTAGAAAACTACCTTAGCTCGCGATATGAGACAGTCGGTAATCCTGAAGACGGAGAGTATTTACTATCCTATTCTTGCAATAATTGGAGTTCCTGGTAAGTGAGCCATATAATGGTTTTATCAAAGTGTCTGGACCCCAGATGTCACCCATTCCTTCTCTGCAGAGATGCTGCCTATCCCGCTGTGTTACTCCAGCATGTTGTGTCTCACAATGGTTTTATAGACATATATATTGACATGCTTGACTGAGGATGTTAAACAAGATAGCAAATATATCTAAAACGATTACAGTTGCTGCAAAAAATGAATGCCAGCAACCTAATCCTGTAAAATAATGCTTTATTATCGGTACCTTGTCCGAAGTATTGTGTCTGCATCACGATTGTTGTGGTTTCGAGGAATGCTGGAGCTTCCCTGTCGGTAAAATTATATTATCATACGGTTCTAATTAAATAATATTTCCGTATTATTCAAGTCAATTTAGCAGACAGAAATCCCCTCCTTCTTCTCCTTCACGCACAATCTATCTTAACATTGGCAGTTTGCACGCTTCGAATGAATAGCCATGCATTTTCTTTGTTTTAGTTCCATGCAGTAAATTTTCCGTAGCGTCATTTGACAAAGAACACGTAAATTACGATGGTCTGCTCTGTTTGCTGCTCGGTATTACAGGACAACAGTTCAAATAAAATAAGGCCTCGAAATCGTTTGAAGCTTGTTCTGCTTTATCCTGGCACTGTCGCCAAAAGGATGCTTACAATCTAGGCGAATCCATGCGCATGGTATCGGCGCATATGCCTCCTTCTGCCTGATCACTCATTGGGAAGTAGTAAATGCGTCAACAAGTGAAGCGAATCTGTCGATGAACATCCATTAAACTATTTTTGAGGCGTTTTGGGGTCCAACGTAAAACCAAGTTAAATTTAGTCACGGTCCGTTAAGCTGTGCAATAACGTTTATGTCAATGCATTCTAGAAATTGGTTCTCATCTGCACACGGTGAAAATCATCAGATGCCCATGCATTGTACTAACGGATTTATGAACCGTGATTTTGGAAGTTATTATAATTTTAATGTATTGCCGGACTTCTTTATCAGTGGATGTTATTGCAGCGAACGAGGATAGTTATAAACAACGCAAAATATTAAAACATATATCTAAACAAATATCAGAATAAGATAACATTGTGAGGGTGATGTAGAATTTACATTTCAGGAAGAATTAAATTTTAACCTCAGAATAAAGAACGTTGTTTTGAGATTGTTCCGCCAGATTTAATCGTCAACAAATATATTTTTGCTACTGAGAGGGGATTGAAATGTTATGGATGTATTGGTAGACTAAGAAGGATTGTACAGCGGAGATCGTGGCAATCCCGATGTTTATTTGTTTGCTCGTTGTGTAGCGTGGCACGGCTTTCAAGGCATTCTACATGCAGGAAATACAGAGGCACTACGGCCAATTACCGATGGGAACTCTGTCTTTTTATTCATATTATTTGTCACCCAACCGTGGCGTTGGTGTGTTACTTCCACCTTACTGGGCTCAGCTGACAGATAGTTTTCATGCAACCCATTAGGACTAACAGTAGCTAGAACGCGAGGTAGTTCAACGTGTTGCACCGTTATATTTTTACATATTGTAGATCATAAACGAGAATGCAAAATTCTCCCTAAAACACGAACTCGACCATTAAGTTTGCGACGTTACCACTATTATCGGTTCGTCCGATCTGAATGATGAAACGGAATACAGGCAATGTATCGGAAACATTGTGACAAGGAGTTGGAACATCAACCTAGCCCTTAACCTCAATGCGGAGAAACAGTTCCATGTGGCAGAAAGGAAGCGCAGAGGGGATAACACTTGCCGACTTCATGTCTAGATATGGTCAACTGTTTCATGTTCTGTGACATTAATATCATCGGTAAACTAACTTGCTCACTTGAGGTAATAAGAACGCGCATCAATGTGTTCACTATATTAGATGTCCGAGAACATTCAACGTCCACCAGGAATCCCTGGAAAGTATACACAGAGATTGCACTGTAGAATCCATTTCGAAGGATGCACCTCAGACGGATATGATAAAGCCTCAGTCCTTTACCGCCTAAACATCCAGAGATGGTGAACCACTCAAACATCCACCATAGGCTTGCACTTTCTTCAATCCAGTCCAACTTGGTGATGCATGGCAGCGGAAAGGCTGGGGACCGCCAAGGTTGCCTGCCACCCAGACCGTGTCTCTC
Source organism: Okamejei kenojei (assembly GCA_035221665.1). Classification (NCBI taxonomy): domain Eukaryota; kingdom Metazoa; phylum Chordata; class Chondrichthyes; order Rajiformes; family Rajidae; genus Okamejei; species Okamejei kenojei. Next base: position 5,507,470 of record CM069160.1, on the reverse strand, counting down.
TTGTACCTTCTGGGCGAAATATCTGAGATTGTACGCCGATCCTTAAGGACATATTTCTCTCCACTGCTGTCAGTTTCCTAAACCGATCGCCCAATTCACAGCCAATTCAAGTAGGCAGAGTCACGTGATGCTATTCTTAACTCATTCAGTTATCCCATATTGTTATTTAGATGTTTTTGTGCTTCTTGAAATTAATTACAATGTTACGCCACCTCCGTTTTACTTTCGGTGCTGCAATTTTATTGCATCAACTATTACTTTATGAATTACATGAATGTCATTGCGCCCAGCTTTTTATGATAATAAACGAAGACGGACCTAAGACAAATAAAGAAATGATCAAAGTCTACCATGTCGACGCGGTGAAACCATGATTTTTTGCTTCCCCTCTGGGACACATGGAGTTTCACCGGACATACAAGACATTTCGACAATATTGTATGTTGCATAGAATATCCACATTGCTTTGAAAGCAAGAAATCATTTATAAATAAAATGTTTTGCAAGGAACCATAGACCAGAGCCATTTTCAGCACCGAGGCTTGTGTAACATTAGATCGCTGGTTCGATGAACAGTCATACTTTTCCCAATTGGCCATCAAACCTGAATCGTTGGAAATGTCCTCGCTCTTGATAAACAGAATATTATTTCAACTGTGGAGATGACAATTAAGTGTACACACATACACCTACATATACACCCACACACACACACACACACACACACACACACACACACACACACACACTCACGGGCGCACACACACTCACACACAGACCCACACACTCACACGCACACATACTCAAACACACACTCAAACACGTATATTTTTACATATCAAAGTCGCGTGGATTAGAATTGAAGCAAATGCAATTTTTAACGGGTTATCTCTCGTTCCTAATGACGTCTTCTTTCTTCGTTCACAGCAAATTTGTCGGCAATTCTTGTCCTGTCATCCGGAAAGTGCGGCCTCTCAAGATGCGTCAGGCAATATTTGATATCAATGGCAGCAGCTGACCTAACGGCGTTCGTTATAATTCTGTATGAGATTAAAGAGGCATATTTTCCACATTCATTCTTCAATTATACCCCTATTTGTAGACTACATATTACACTCATTTATATTTCGCTTGATTGTTCTGTTTGGCTAACTGTCTCTTTTACATTTGATCGATTTGTTGCTATTTGTTATCAGTCATTACGTACAAAATATTGTACCACGAAGACGGCATTGAAAGTTACCACTGCAGTGATTTTGTTAAGCATCTTGGAAAATATTCCAGTCTACTTTGCCTTTGAACCGCGGGAAATAATTAATAATGTGCCCTGGTCCTGTTATGTAAAATCAAGCTTCTACACTTCACCCAATTGGATCGCGTTTTTATGGGTTGAAACTGTCTTGACCCCATTTGCACCATTTGTGTTGATCCTTCTCTTCAACTCCTTGACCATCAACAAAATTATCCTGGCCAACAGAGTCAGGAGCAAGCTCAGAGGCGAAAACAGAGAGACATGCCAAACTGACCATGAGACTGAGAACAGGAAGAAGTCGATCATTTTACTCGTTGCAATATCCGGTAACTTTATTTTATTATGGATGGTAAACCTCGCGTGCTTCATCTGTGTACAATTCACAGATACTCAATTTTTGGAAAAAGATCACAACAACTCATTCCCCATTGCGGAAAAAAGTGGCTACATGCTAAGGTGCTTGAGTACCTGCACAAACACTTTCATTTATGCAGTTTCTCAGAGGCACTTCAGAGAGGAATTGAAGCACGTCATTTCACGTCCCCTAGTGGTCATTACAAATATTTTCAAACGCAGGAGGCATGTTTAGCACAAAGCAAACTTTACCCAAAGTGTAGATGTATGCTTATCGTTTGAGAGAAACCCAAAATCTGCAACGTGTAAAGCCATTTGTCGAGATATCCATATCCACAGTTTGTAGGGATCTATATATATTTTCCGTTCTGTCATTAGGAAGCTGTAGGGAAACAAAGCGATGTTTTCCAAATCTGATAAAGTCATCGATTTGTTGGATTTCGTTGTGCTATTGTACATTTGCTTGATTTCGCTTAACCCATTTGTGACGACAACAATGCTGCTATTCCAGGGTCTTTGATTGGGACCAAAACATGATTACAATCACAATAGTATGGTGTGGTGGAGAGCGAACTGGATAGACACAATTAACGAAAAGAACTTGGGTGGCCTATCGGATGCCAAGGGCGTGGACAACGTTAATGATATTCGTTTCGACTGAGGTGATGTGGACGTGTTAATCTCATTATTTCTCTGGAGGATGAAAAATAACATGATTGTGCGAAGGGGAAGGCGGAAGGAAATGCAATGCTAACGTCTGAGCTGGAATCTATAGTCCCAGTAATGCACAGATATAATACATGCAACACATAGCCTGCCAGACAGCATCCATGGTGGGAGAAACCAGAGCTAATGTGTGTTAATGAACAATTATCGTTGTTGTGTGTATGTATAATGTGTGTATAATGAACACTGATGCAATGTAGAAAACCTCGGAAGTAGCGGAATACTCTTTGCTGAGCGGCATACAATGCCAAAAATCCAGGTACCCTGTTGCAAGCGGATGCGAGTGTGGGACAGGTCGCTGGGCGTTCAGAGCCACTCTCTCGAACTTTGTTCAGAAAATAAAAGTAAACAGTTCGGAATTTATGTACGTGTGTGTTTATTCCCGCTGCAGCGGATACCACGTTTTGAACAGTACATTTAATCCGCTAATCTGGAAATATACATTAATTCCTGCTTGGGCAAGGAGGTATGTTGGGTTTATTTAAATGTTGGAACGGCACCTAGTAAAATGAATATATCATATCCGGCGTGCTTACGTGGAGCATGGCTGAGAGACACCAGAGAATGTGACTGCTTTGTGTGGATCGAAGAATGAACCAAACGCTGAATATAGAGGGGAAGAAAATATTTGACTGATAATGTTACATTATCTTTGACAAATATTTGACAAATGTTACATTTGACTGATACATGGTAAAGGGTAGGGAATTGAGGAATGCTGTGGAACAGAGGGATCTAGGAATAACTGTGCATAGTTCCCTGAAGGTGGAATCGCATGTAGATAGGGTGGTAAAGAAAGCCTTTGGTGTGCTGGCCTTTATAAATCAGAGCATTGAATATAGGAGTAGGGAAGTAATGCTAAAATTGTACAAGGCATTGGTAAGACCAATTCTGGAGTATGGTGTACAATTTTGGTCGCCTAGTTATAGGAAGGATGTCAACAAAATAGAGAGAGTACAGAGGAGATTTACTAGAATGTTGCCAGGGTTCCAGCAACTATGTTACAGAGAAAGGTTGAACAAGTTAGGTCTTTATTCTTTGGAGCGCAGAAGGTTAAGGGGGGACTTGATTGAGGTCTTTAAAATGATGAAAGGGATAGACAGAGTTGACGTGGATAAGCTTTTCCCATTGACGTGGATAAGTTTTTCCCATAGATTCAAACAAGAGGGCATGACATGAGAATTAAGGGACAGAAGTTTAGGGGTAACGTGAGGGGGAACTTCTTTACTCAGAGGGTGGTGGCTGTGTGGAATGAGCTTCCAGCAGAGGTGGTGGAGGCAGGATCGATTTTAACATTTAAAAGTAAAGTGGATAGGTATATGGACGTGAAGGGAATGGAGGGGTATGGTCTGAGTGCAGGTAGATGGGACTAGGGGAAAACAAATGGCCCGCACGGACTGGAAGGGCCGAGAGGGCCTGTCTCCGTGCTGTAATTGTTATATGGTTATATGGTTAGCTGAACTTCCGTTTAATGTGAATCTGATACCGTGGATGGATTTGGTAAGTAAATAAAAACTCACAATACGTTGAAGAAACGAGGTGAATATAGAAATTAAGAAATTGAATAGGCATGTTTCTGAGACCATTCCAATCTGGACCAGTTAAATAAATAGTGAAGAAAAAATGAAGTAATCTGACTCGAATTCCATGTAATCTTTCATTATCAGCAAGGTCATGCGTAAATTGAGCAAACTAGGGCAATGGCATGGCCTTCTAACAGGAAGTTGCCAATGGGTGACGGCAAGATAGCCATTGTGATCTACGGGTGTACACCCCATATCTTGAGGGAAAATTGTGAATTTGAGAAAGGCCAAAGAAGTCTAAGTTGCGAGCTCTTTCCTACTACATAGGCTCATGTCCTATCACTCCCATATCCATGAAATTACAGGACGCACGTGTTTTCAACGAAACAAATCAACGGCAAACCATGCAACATATTGTCCATGCACCACCACGCACAATATGGAATGCAATTTCGTTTTTCATGCCATTTATCGAACATTTTTTTAGCAAACTACCACCCCTCCCGCTTTCAGCATCCATAGTGAGCCTTTCTTTCCACAAATCACTGATTCACTCTTTAATCTAATTTTGCTTCAAAATAAAACTTTGTCCCAAAATGTAAGAATTCGTAAACACCTTCCAACTCTGAGTGACTTGTGCGTCATGCACTTTAGGTTACCTATGACGGTGCCATTAGTGTTGTCTGCTTTCCACTTGAAACATCAGGGATAGATTCCGTGATCCACTTGCACAACGCAAGGAAAATAGAAAATTGGGTTTGCATTGTCCTTTAATTCCGTGCACTGAACCCAGTCAAGTTCCTGTTCACTTGGCCGCAGGCACTGATTGTATCGCCATTTTATGAAACAGCCTTCATTCCAGGCAAGATTTCACACTTCGTTCATTGACATCAACGATATGGTGAAATATGTTCACGGTCATGTCGGAACAAACCAAGCTACATAACTAGCCATCATCTATTTCTCTCGGGTACACAAAAGGCTGGAGAAACTCAGCTGGTGCAGCAGCATCTAAGGAGCGAAGGAGATAGGCGACATTTCGGGTCGAGACCCTTCTTCAGACCCTTCATCTATTTCTCTATCTTTATGAAGATACTTACTACTGATTTTGTCTGGCTCTCCAAATATTTCAGGCATTCCCTTGAAATGTATACAGCCTTCGGGCATATTCCGGTAACATCCTGCCATCCAACATTAATTGATAAACTACTTATCCATCTCAGCACTCTTCTCCGCCTGCGTACATCTCCAATTAGATCAACCGTGATTATCAAGCCTTGAGCGCCTTTACCAACCGACACCCCCAACATGTCTGTCCATCAGTCTTCCTATCCCTCGCCTAACCTTAAGCATCCCACGTTTAAGAGACTATTCTTTCAGTTCACAATGGAGCTTGAAGTATGCTTATATTCTAATGACAATACACTGACGTTTTCTGACTCCAGCAGCTGCAGTTTTCTGTGTCTCCCGTCAGATTAATGACCTTCCGGCCTCCTGTGCCCAAGTAAAATTTGAATCAAATCCATCCATCTATTAATCTTCCGTGGATCCCATCTTCTGTGTGTGCATGTTCTCAATCGCCTTGCAAAGTGCATATCGACAATATTCGCTTTCCCACTCGCCTTAATCATTATGGTCAACTCATCAAAAACGTCAATCAACTTTGTAAGATATGACCCTTCATGCACGGATCCACTGCTACAAATAACCCGGGCTATGCCTGGTACCACTATCCCCTGTCTTGATCTATCTGCCTTCATCACATAGGATAGATGATCGAATGACGCCTGCTACAAGACTACCCGTAGTCATAAGGACTACACTTTCTCCCATCCAGCCTCTTGCAACTAGGGATTTCGCAGTCTACATTACATCTGTCCCCAATACAATGATTACCATTGTAGGCAATCCGAGATCTCCTCGTTCGTCAGTTAACGTGGTTTCCTCGCAGCAATCATAGATCGATTCTTCCCCCGCGTCACCTCTGTCTCCCGTAGCTCTGCTCTCATTCCGTCTACCCAGACGGAACAAGGATAGAGTTCCCCTGGTAGTCACCATCACCCACAACAGTCTGCAAATCCACCATAAAATCCTTTGATATTTCCGACACCCCCAACGTGACCCCATCACGAGTCACATCCTCCCATCTCAATCCCTTTCCCCCTTCCAAACGGATCGCTCTCCATGTCACTGATTGTCCCACCCAACCCATCGCCTCCCCAGGTATTTTCCCCGCAGGAGGGATTCCATGTAATCCTGTACCTCCTCTCTCGCGTCCATCCAATCAAACCAGCAGTAATTCCAGGTGAGGCAGGATCAGACAAAGTCAGCATGGATTTATGAAGGCGAAATCATGCTTGACTAATCTTCTGGAATTTTTGTGAGGATCTATCAAGTACAATGTATACTTGGCCAGTGGATATTGTGTATCTGGGCTTTCAAAAGTCCTTTGACAAGATCCCATACAAGAAGTTTGTGTACAAAATTAGAGCGCATGGCATTGGGGGTAGGGTATTGTCATGGCTAAAGAAGTAGTTGGCAGACAGATGTGTCAGACAGACAGACAGACAAGGTGTCGGGATTAACGGGTCTTTTTCAGAATGGCAGGCAGCGACTAGTGGGGTGTAGCAAACTCAGTGCTTGGTCACCAGGTATTTAAAATATATATTAACGATTTAGATGAGGGAATTAAATGCAATATCTCCATATTTGCGGATGCCACAAAGCTGGGTGGCAGATTGAGGTGCGTGTAGGATGCTATGATGCTGCAGGGTGACTTAGATAGATTGGGTGAATTGGCAGATGCATGGCAGATGCAGTATAATGTGGATAAATGTGAGGTTTCATTTGGTGACAACAACAAGAAGGCAGATTAATATATGAATGGTGTCAGATTAGGAAAAGGGGTGGTGCACTGAGACCTGGGTTTGCTTGTACATCAGTCGCTGAAAATAAGCATGAAGGTACGGCAAGAAAACAAATAGTATGTTGGCCTTGATAGCGAGAGGAATTGAGTATCGGAGCAAGGATGTTCTACTGTAGTTGCACAGGGCCCTGGTGAGACCACACCTGGGGTATTGTGTGCAGTTTTGGTCTCCTTATTTGCGGAAAGCCATTCTTGCTATTCGCGAAGTGCAGCGTAGGTTAACCAGGTTAATACCCGGGACGGCGGTACTGACATATGATGAAAGAATGAATCGACTGGGCTTGTATTCGCTGGTATTTAGAGGGGTGAGGGGATGCTACAGTAAAATATAACATTCTTAAGGGATTGGACAGGCTAGATGGACGAAAAATGTTCCCGTTGTTGGGGGAGTCCAGAACCAGGAGTCCCTGTTTAAGAATAAAGAGTAGGCCATTTAGGATTGAGATGAGGAAAAACGTTTTCCCCCAGAGAGTTGTGAATCTGTGGAATTCTCTGCCACAGAAGGCAGTGGAGGCCAATTCACTGGATGTCTTCAAAAGAGAGTTAGATATAGCTATTAGGGCCAACTGAATCAAGGGATATGGGGAAAAAGCAGGAACGGGATACTGATTACGGATGATCAGCGATTATCTCATTGAATGGTGGTGCATGCTTGAAGTGCCGAATGGCATACTCCTGCACATATATTCTATGTTTCTATATTTCTACGTTTCACGTGCACGTCCTCTAACCGCTTCTAAATTACCCAGTGTTCCCGATGTGGACTTCCACACATTGGCGAGACAAAGTAGATTCGGAGACGGTCTTGCGAACACTTGCTCATGTTCCGCCATGTTCTGTGGGATGTCTCGTTGGCTAACCAGTTTAACTTTGCTTTCCTTTTCCACACACGGATCTGTCTGGCCAGGGCCTCCTCCACTGACAGAGTGAGGCAACATGCAAATTGTAGAAGCATCATCTCAAATTCTGCCGGGGTAGCTTTCTGCCAGTGGTAAGAACATTTCATTTTCAACGTTTAAATACCAACCGCCCACTCTCGTCGTATCGTCCCCCTCGACTCTCCACCACAACCCCCCTTCCCCACCCCTATCCCCCCCCTCCCAAGTACACAATTTGGACTGACACCTTTTCCTCCTTTCCAGGACTCTTCCCATCTACATTTCTTCCTATGGCTACGCAATGCAAAACCCTTCAAACCTTCTGTTACACACATCGGTCCATTTTATCTATGACCTTGGTCCAATCATCTGCCTCTCAAACACCACCTTAGCTGCGTTACTCCTGCCTCAACCTGTTACCGACCTGGCGTTCTCCTGTACCTTCTCTTTCCAGTTTTATTTCTCCTACACCCTACACCATCCGTCTGAGCATGACCCCGGACTCTAACCGTCACCTATACGTGTGCTCCTGCGATACTGCCTGAGTCGCTGAGTTACTCCAGCATTTTGTGTCTACCTGCGCTGGTTTATTCCATGATTTTGGGTTAATCCTGATAATTCCATTGCTTTCCAGACTAAGGTAAACTCTATGCTCCAAGCAACTGCTGCAATAATATCCCGGTAAAAGATAGAGCCTTTATATTCGTGTCACTAGTGCGCAAACAAAATGGATCATTGGCATTCTATGCATGGAATGTGTGTAAAGCGCAATTCATCCAAAATTGGTGATGCCTTTACAGTGTTCTATGAAGCCAGCAATAAAATAAATCTTACAATTCATACATATGAGATGCAGGAGCACCACAAACATGCTTCAGCCTTTTAAAAACAGAACCACAGAAATATCAAGAGAAATATATGATGGAGAGCGCATTGCTTGCAACCATCAGCCTTTCTGCACAGCTTTTGGATTTATATTCTACGTACAGTATATATTATTCCATCTTTGATTGCAAGTTATTGTGGAACTTGCTCCAGCACATCAATAGACTATACGTGATAGAATATAATTACATAAGTCTTACATATCAATCTGTCTTCCTTCTCCGTTACATTGTCTGCTGGGTATTTAGGACCAGCACAGCAAATGAAACTGTTTTCATTTGTCAATTCTATCTGTGCTGCTCGGAATTTCATTTACATCCCTGCCGTCTCCTTCAGTCGTTCACCATTGCCTCAAATAATACCTCCACAGTCTCTCTAGTCATTGCTTTAACCAGTCTCTTTCGAAACGGGCATCCTTCTCATGCTCTGTTTTTTTTTTACATCTCGCAAACCTGCACATGTTTTCGATAATGTGATGACGAAATTTGAATTCACTTTTCTAATTCAGCCGAAAAAATATTTTGTTCAGCTGCAGACGGATCTCTTTGTTTTATACTCCATCTCCGGAATTGTAAAACTAGCATTTCTATTTTTACCATTTTCCTAAGGTACATGCCCATTCACAATGAATTCCACGCCATTAAACACAAATCCATCTGCGCCTATTCATCCTTTAGTTCGTTATATTCTATGCTGTATTGTCCTCATTATTCTCAGGAAGATGCATCAACCAATTACTTGAACTAATTATATTTTACCTCTCTTGCCCTTCTTATCCTATCAGTCAATCTGTATCATTTCGGAATCTATCAACAACTCCTGCCCTAATCTTAATATCTCCAGTTTTTATGCTGACTTCAAATTTCAAATATCTACTGAATGCTCAAGTCACGTCCTTCCTACCCGTCACCTTGCCAATGACCCTAACATAAATTCATAGATAAGTTATTTCATTTACTCCCAAGCTGAAATTAAACATAATTCACTTTTGTTAGTTACGAGTGAGATGTACCGGAAGACTGGAGGGTGACTAACGTGGCCCATCAATTTAAAAGCGATTGCAAATAAATAAATGGGAAAATAATAGACCACCACATCTAACATAGTAGTAGGAAAGTAACTGGATTGTATTCGGCGGGACAAGATATAGATGCAGTTGGTGGAAAGAGGGTTTTTTTAGGGAAAGTCAGCATGGTTTTGTGTGCGGTAGATCGTGTCTTGAATTATTATTTATTTTTTTAATGAAGTCATCGCGAAAGTTGACGAGTGCAGGGTGACAGACGTGAGTTACCTGAACTTAATTAAGGCGTTCGGTGAGGTTCCACCTGGTAACCTGCTCTGGAAGATCAGATCGCACTAGAAACCGAGGAGCTAACTCGACATTGAATCTGGCTTTCGCACAGAAAGCCGAGGGTGGTGGTGAACGATTTGTTTTCCGATTGGATCCTGTGATTAATGGCACTTCATGCGCTTTGCGGGTCTGTCTTGGGCCCATTGCTTTAATTATTGTTATAAACAATTCACATGAGCATGTAAACGGCACGATTGGAAAGATTGCAAGTAACTCTGCGATTTGGGGCATCATGAACAATGAATATGGAATTACAGTTGGGCAAATGTGACCGAGGAATGGCTGATATACTGTAATGCAATCAAACATTGTGTTTCACGATGGGATGTCAAACAAGGGCGGTATCCTCACAGTGAATGGGATGTTCATGGAGTCTGTTGTAGGGTTCCTCGGAAGTGCCGTCGCAGTTAAGAAGATATTGGCAAAGGTTTTTGTTACACTGGCCTTCCTCAGGAAGTATATAGAGTAAAAGAAGAGGGAGGTTATGTTGCGGTTGAGCGAGAGGTTGGTGAGTCCTCGCGTAAATAATGCAATTAGCTTTGGTCACTTTGTTCACACGAAAGATGTCATTAAGATGGATAGAGAGCGGAAAATATCAAATGGGATGTTGCTAGCACTCGAGGGCCTGGAATATGTGGAGAAGATTAGGAGTTGTGTTTAGTTCATTATTGACACGTGCATCGAGGTGAAAGAAAAAGCTTGTGTTACCCAGTGCTATCCAGTCAAATGAAAGGCTATACTTAAATGCCACCAAGTTACCCACAGTGCACAGATACAGGATAAAGGGCACAGTATTTAGTGCAAGATGTAACATTGTGTTCCGATGCAGTCCGATAAAAGATAGTTCAGAGGTCTCCCATGTGGTAGGAGGGATGTAAGCTCTGCTCCTGAAAGTGGAGATATGAGTTTTCAAGCGTCTGCATCCTCCTGTCTGATGGGAGAGGGGAGATCAGGGAGTGAGCAGGGTGAGAATGGTCCTTAATTACGTTGCTGATCTTGCCGAGGCAGTGTGAAATGTAGATGGAGTGCATGTAAGTGGAATTGGTTTATATGTTGACCTGAGCTACGTCCACAACTCCCTGAGATTTCTTGTGTATTTTAATGGAGCTTTTTCCAAACCAGGCTGTGACGGATCCCGATAAGATGCTTTCTACGGCGCATCAGTGTGTGTTAGTGAGAGTTATTGGGGACATACCGAACGTCTTGGGCCTTCGGAGGAAATAGATACACTGGTGCTTTCTTGGCTAGATGCATTGGTGCTTCGATGTGGCTGGTCCAAGACAAATGGCTGGTGACATTTATTCCGATTAACTCGAATATTTCGATCATCTCTGCTTCGGCACCAGCAACGTTGACTGGGCTGTGTCTAATCTTTCGTTTCTTGAAGTCAATCATAACCTCCTTTGTCTTGCTGTCATTGAGGGATAGGTTGTTGCCTTGGCAGCAGGTTACAAGGTTCTAGATCTCTTTACTGTACTCATTCTTTCATTTTTCCATATCCGGCCCATTACAGTGGTATCGTCTTCGAAATGTCTGTTTGGTTTGATTGATATTCGGTTGACAGTCTTGGGTTTATAGGGAGTATAGAAGGAGGCCGATTATGCATCCTTGGCGTTGACAAATATCATAGTGGATATAGCAGGCTAGGTTGTATTTCTTACAGCGCAGGAGACCGAGGGGTGGTCGTATAAAGATATAAAATCCTACGGGGAAATAGGGCGAATACCAGGGTAACGGAGTGAAGAACTAGTCAATAAAGTTTAAAGATTAATAGACCTGAGGGACAACGTTTCACAAAGATGGCGGCGAGTCTATTGAATGAGCTGCCAGAATATCTATTTGAGGCAAGAACAACAACTTTTAAAATACCTTTCTGCAAATACACGAACGGGAAGTGCGCGGATGGATATGCATCAAATGCGAGTAAATGGGAGTAGGTTAGATGGGCATCTTGGTCAGAATGGGCGTTGGCTGCCGGGCATAATTCCTGCATGTTTGACATAATTTCTTTGCGGCGCCACTTCAGAGATTTTGTTTTACTTAGCAAATGCAGTGCTCATGTCAGTATTATCTATCTCTGACGAATCGCCAGTTGATTAAGTCGTTTGTTAAATCCTTTTGGAATACCTTCTAGAACATGTGGACAGCAATGCCAGCAAACCCATGTCTTAGGTCAGGAACACCGTTTGAATTCGTCACAGACAATTTGATCTTAAAATACGCTTTGCTGGGCCTTAACGTATTCTCGTTCTCCTATCCTATCCTATGCTAATATTTCCAAAAGCGACCCTTCTCACCAAAGGTAGATAGACTGACCTACAGTTGCATCATTATCATTCCGTCTTATATGAAGAAAGCCGAAACAAGGTGTACTCTCCGGACTTCGAAAATCACTGTATTGCGATTTCCTCCAACTTTCCGCTCAGAATCGATAGACTGTTCCCATGCAGGCCTGTTGACGTACCTACTTTAAGTTCAACCAGCCACTCTGTTATTTATGTGCGAGAAATCCATATTGTATTCTGTGCCATACGTTTCCTGCATTCACTGCAGCATCGGCAGCAATCCCTTCTCTGAAGCCGGCCAATCAAATGTATAATGTAATACCTGAGGTGTGGCCTTTGAATCCTTGAGCAGTTTTCCCAGGTTGCCCTGCAAGCATAGCGATAGATGTCTTCACCAAGTGAAATGAACTGCCACGTTTCATCTTCATAATCTGAATCGTAACTAAATATTCCCACATATCACACAGCAAATGGACACTTGTTCTCTGCTGCGAAAGGAGGTTCGGGTTTAGTTTAAGGTTTTTATTGTCACGTATGGTATAACGAGGTATAGTGAAAAGCTTCGTTTTGCAAGTTATCCAAACAAATCGAATATACAAAACAAACACACAATCAGTTCCAACTCAAGTACAATACAGAGAGGAAAGATGAAGATGCAGAATGCAGAATATCGTTCGCAGCGCTCTATGGCATCACAGTGCATCGGTTCCTCGGCCCACGTCCAATGTCCAAATGGGGCAGTAAAGCTGAAATATTAATGGACCGAAATTATAATCATCATAATCATAATCATACTCTATTAGCCAAGTATGTTTTGCAGCATACGAGGAATTTAATTTGCCATACAGTAATACCAATAAAAAGCGACAACACACAAAATACATGCAACATGAATATCCACCGCAGTGACTCCTCCGCATTTGTCACTGTGATGAAAGGCGAAAAAATGTTCAATGTCTCCCTTCTTTATCCTCCAGCGGTCGGGGCTTCCAACCTTCCGTTGACGGGACGATCTTACTTCCGTAGCCGGCGGCGGGCCTCCTCGTCGGGGCGATCAAGCTCCTGCATCGGGGAAGGGTGGGAGGGGGGATGGGGGAGGGAGGGTTCTCAGCTCCCCCTAGCCGGGCGATCTACCCCGGTTCGCGGCTATTTGAACGTCGTGTGGCTTTTGAAGCTTCCCGAAGACGGTCTAAATCAGTGACTGCGATTTCCTTGACGTTAAAGTCCGCAGGCGTCGATCCCAGGAAATGAATCGGCTCCGATGGTAACTTCACATCCCGCGGTGGAGCTCAACGTCAGTCCCGAGCCAGGCCTCCAGCTCCACAATGTTAGGCCGCAGAGCGACCGGCGATACGATCTGAAAAACAATCGCATCTCCGGCAAGGTATGAGATTGAAAAGATGTTTTCCTCGAACCTCCCCCCCCCTCCGCCGCCCACCCCCACATAAAACAAACCAGAGAACATTAACACAAACCTTTAAACAAACTAAAAATAACAAAAAGACACAAAGTACAGACAGATTGTAGGCGAGGCTGCATTCGAATCACCATTTAGTAGAACCCGATATCGTTGATATAATTCCTGTACTCTCGCGTCAGTTATGATTTTTTTATTCACAGCTTTAGCCACCTGTAAAATGGAAGAATGGCGTCCATTCGCAGTAAAGGAGGCATTCTTGTAATTGCCTTGAGAGAGTCAGGAGGAATTCGTCACAAGCGTTTGCGGTCAAAACAGAGCTAACGGACCGAATGAAATGCAGAGCATCTGATGTAGACAGACTCGCGATTTTCCGCTCAATCGTTTTTATTCATTTTCTAAAACTTAGAAAAATAATTGCCAAAATGTCCACGCGACCCGCAAGGCAGGAGAACGAAATGCGGCAACAGTTGTAAATAAAGTATTGGTTTTGTTGTAAATAAACTGAAGGTTCGGTCGGCTGAATTATACTTTTGAATATGCAAAACGTAAGTATTTTGTGAACTTTGTGAGCTATCGGACACAGCCTCTGCGAATATTGATGAAATTACGGGCAGATTTTGGAAATTGGACCTTCATTACAAAGACACCTGTCATCGCAATATTACTATCTTTCCTGTTTTCGTGGAGTGCTTTGCATTTTGGGATTCACAGCTCTTTGAGTTGCAGTATAATTGAAGTGAACTGGTCCTTAATATTTCCATCTGCAAATGGAAAGTGCTCCATAGCTTGATCAGTGTCAGTCTCCTCAAGTTTAGCTCCATATAAGTTGTATTGTCTTAAGCTTAATGAAAGTCTTTCCCGAAACTCTGTCAATAATACAGATAATCATCACATTGATACAATGTTCATAATTCCCATGTGAGTACCACGCATTGAACCGCAGCATTTTCAAACCATTCGTTTTTGTGCAGTTATGGTCTTCTTGACAAAACAACTGCGGTACTTTATGCAATTCTGCCAAGTTTTCTGTGTAGCTGAATTGGCTTGTATGTTCCACCAATGTAAGTAACGGGAGAGTATTACATTTTGCATGATAAGCAATAGAACTGAACAAAGAGAAGTCATGACATTTGATCTAAAAATAGTATTTTAAGATGAACGTGCCTTGAATATGTTAGCCTCTTAGTCGATGAATGCGTGTTAAAGCATCGACGACACAATGTTCCATAATTGTCGGGATAAGTTGCAGTAAACAAAATGCAATTCCTCTGTGGGATCAATGGACTGGATAATTCCAATCGTTTCGCAGTTCTTATTCCACCGAGAGGTATCTCTGAAATATAAATACGACTTAACTATGGGCTGATCAGCACATTTGTTCACCTCGACAGCAACGTAACTACCATTCGAAAATGGGTATGACTACAGAGAGATTGATGAGATGTATTTACTATCCAATCCTTGTATCATTGGTGTTCCGGGTAAGCCACTTTTAGCACACGTGTCGACTTATTTTTATCTTCTTGGCTTAGGGACTTTGGTATCTTTCAGCAAAACTATATTTTTTTACCAGGTGCCTATCAAGTAGTTGATGCAAATGGCTTTCTAAACCATGTAATATCTTGGTTATTTCCGTGAACAATTTGATTGATTAAACCTTTATGCCTCGATAGTCGATGGGCTCCATTGAATTTTCCAGCCAAATATAGGTAGACGACTTCTTGGCAACTGTTCAAATGATCGTATATGGCTAATTTGCTCCATGTATTGAACATGTCACAGAAATCGAGAAGATGTTTCTGTAACTGCAGATGCAATCGTTCCAACAATTAGAAGGTTTTACCCATTCTCTGATCATTCACACACGTCTAATTAACTGTGATGCGTTGAAAGAATGGGCATGATAGCCCTTCGCCTGCCAATAGTGGACTTCATAATTCGGTTACACTTAACGATATTCATCGTTGTTCGCTGCTAGGTTGTGGAATCTTGAGCAAAACGCAAAGTGCAGGGGGACCTGAACAGGTGAGGGACCATCCGTGAAGGGAGTAGACAGACAACGTTTTAGGTCGGGTCTCTTCTTCCGTTTGAAGAAGGGTCTCGACCCGAAAGTAATTGCCTCCACAAATTCTGCCTGACACGCTGAGTTTCTCCAGCACGTTGTGTGTTGCTTAATTTCAAGTGCATTATTATTAATAAAGACATCGGAAGACGCCACGCTGGCTGGACGTAAACAATGAGTAAGAGCTGATCAAATGATAAAACCTTAGAACCTTAGCCTTATATATGGGAAGGTTACAAAGCAAAAACGCCAGGCTAAAAATATTTGCATGTCATTCCCAGGGTAAAAATTGGACCGAGTCTCCATTATTCCCGACGTTATAACTTCAGCAATGAGTTGAGGAGGAAACCAAATTTTACATTTCTAAATTGTCCCTATCCCTCCGAGTTAAAGATGACAGACAGAAGGGGGACTTTGTAGCAAACTGCTAATAGAAGAGACACGGCAGGTGTAATGTAGCGAGGATATATGTGCCGCCAAGCACTCTGCCGCAAACATAATTAAAAAACAGACACGTTATATTTTATACGGCGTGAGAGTGGTAAAGATTATGTCCAATGGGAATGTCTGTTTAATCCTTCACAAGTCACCGAAAATCAACATAGAGGCATAAGACGAACAATTAAGAACAATGTTTTTATGCAGACAGGGTGCGAATCCAGCGGAAAGGAAGTCTTACTGCCATTACGTTCTGCCTTGGTGAACATAAACATGGAGTATCATGTAAATGTTTGGGATCCAAACTTCAGAAATAATGTACTTGCCGCTGTAAAAGTTTCGCTTGCGTGGTCCTCGAGATTGTTTGCGTACCCAGACCTACGTTCTCCCTAGTTTGAAATCCAATTGAATCTTACCAAATATTTGCAGTGCGCGTCAATCTACGTGCTACGAGAATGCGGTATTTCAAACAGATGCCACAGTATCAACAGGGAGATAACGCAGAGAACTGAGACAATGGGGTATTTCTTAAATACCGGGAATTAGTTTTGTGGAAGCGAACGCATTGGGCTTTGAATCTGATTCGATGAGTGAATTTGCCTCATAAAAAAACTAAACAAGAAATCATTCTGCCCTTCAGAATCCAAAATTGCCCACATATTTTAGAATATGATTCTGGAGACGCATATTCTTTTGGAAATATGTCCATGGTTTAAAATTGCTTTTGTTTTTTTGTTTATTGACACTGTTAATTTCCATTGCAATAACACCACAATGGTTTCGCATCTTGAAAGGTAGCCGTAAAATACTACGTGGCATTTTGAAATATAACTGTGCCAGTCACATGTGACATTAAAGTATTCCTATTCCGAAATAAGTCACCCGTGTCTTTTTCAATTAAAAAACTCCATGTTTCTGCTGAAAAAAACTCTATGTTTCAACTTGACCCGACACAATTTCGGCGGGTTAATTGCCAATAGTCTTATTTAAAACTTGTTTGAAGGATTTAAGCGAAACTAAAGACGTTGCAGTCTACGAAAAGTAATGCAAGGATAATTGAACCGGCATATTCTCACGCTAGGAAAATAATTGTAATTTTGTTTCTACTTTACAGTTTATGTATTTGCTATCTTTAATTTTGTGGTTTCTTCAAACGCTTTAGGTTCTGCAGTGTCTGGCACAGGAACACCTCACAGTTCTGACACCTTAAGTGACCGTGAATATGTAAACTACTTTTTCACATTCAATCCTGAATGAGACTTCTATTTGCATTCTACTTCATCAGGCTCCACTATTGTCTGCGACCGATATATTTGCCGAACTAACTGGTGGTCTTATCCTCATAACACTGTTTTTTCAAGCAATTATTAAAGTTTGCGTGCTAATGTTTGCAAGACAGTAAGATCATATCAGAGATTATAGGAGTGAGGTGTTCCTTGGTCATATTCATGTATACGATAATCAATTTGGAGCATCAACTTCCAGAAATATTGAATAAAGTGACTTTGGTCTGTGGTGGAAAAAGAGCTTTCTAAGTCTGACATGCATGGAGATCATGTTATGGCTCTAAACATCCTCAACGCGATTTGCTTCTTTTTGATTTTGCGAATTAAATATCCAATAAAGGGAAAAGTTTGAAATAGAATGGAATAAAATAGGTCTCTAGGAAAAAGGACTGCATATATTTACGGCAGATATTGAAAATGGATGCCGTTCTACCTATATGCCTGTAATAAATGACAGTATTAGATTCTGCTGGCGTTAAATTTCTTTGGTTATCTCTGATTCAACCAATCGACGATTATTATCCAGTAAATATATTCTCAGGATTCCTTCGTCATTGTTGGGAAATTTCGTTATTGAAGTATTTGAGTGCTTGCACAAACAATTTTATGTCTGCAGTAAACCAGGGTCAATATAGGCAAGAACTGAACAGTGCCCGAAAGGAACTTTTTGGATCTGCTGTCGAAGACATCAACGGAAACGGCAACTAGTAAATATTATTTATTAAATAATAGTAAATAGTAAATATGTCCCAAAATAAGATAACGCGAGAATAATGTAGATTATTTTATTTACATTACACGAGTTTCCACGTGTGGATGCCTTTTCTTGTATCCAGAGAACACACCGGAGACATTTCTTCGCACAATGTGTGATTTACAGCTGACTGTCCGTTCGCTGCAGATTATTGTGTTGTTTTTTAAATTGATTTCGTAGCCTTCGAATAAGGTATTCACCTGTAAACCTGCCACAACACATTCTTGAACAAAGATATCAACGCAAAATAAATGTTCTTTATACAGCGAAGCAACTGAATCGCATTGGAGCAACGTAATTACCAAAGTTCAGGTCGAAATTAACATCATAAGCCACAGTGTATCGTTGTAAAACAACTGCCCCGGTGCGCTGCTTTTTGTATGAAAGAAATATAATATCTTGAATGATATCTTGATCTCTATGGCACCTGTGGGAAATCCTTAATTTTATAATAATTCTACACTCATTTGTTTGTGTTGATGGATGCATGAGCGACAACTAATTGTCCCTGGTTTGTGTAGGGTGGTGTTGATGTGCAGGGCTCGCTTGTCGGCGAGGACTCGGTGGGCGGAAGGACCTGTTTCCGCGCTGTATCTCTAATCGAAAAAAGATACTGCACATTGGTTGAGAGATTTACAGATATGATTCAACTGCTGTTCATCCTTTCGTAAGATGAACTTTAAAACCCATTTTATTTCTTGCTTTCTAGCTAATTTATTAGCAATTTGCATCATGTCCTCTGGAAAGTGCGGACTGTCAAGATGCATCACGAAATATCTGGTATGGATGGCCGCAGGTGATGTCATGCAGTTGATAGTTGGCGGGCTTCTTTTCGAGATGAAGGAGACATATTTTCCTCATGCGTTTCTCAATATTACTCCAATTAGCCGTCTTAATATGGCCATGATTTATGTTGCCATTGATGGCTCTGTCTGGCTAACTGTGGCCTTCACATTTGATCGATTAGTTGCTATTTGTTACCAGTCATTGCGCGCAAAATATTAAACGGATAAAATGCAACAAGGGTTATAACAGTGGTTTGCTTCTTGTGCGTTTTGCAAAATATTCCCGTCTTCTTCGTATTTGAAGCTGGAGAAATAATTGACGGTGTCGCTTGGTTCTGTCATATAAGACCAAGCTTTTACACCTCGCCTATTTGGAATGCATATTTCACGTCTGAGATACTTTTAGCCCCAGTGATACGATTTGCCTTCATCCTCGTGTTCAATGTCTTAAGCATAAAGCATATTATAGTGGCGAACAGGGTCAGAAGCAAACTCCGAGGAAATAATAAGGAGAACGGTCAAGCCGACCATGACATTGAGAACAGAAGGAAACCAATTATTTTACTGCTCGCAATATCTATCAGTTCAATTATGTTATGGCTGGTAAATTTTGCTTGCTTCGTCTCAACATTGTTTTCAGATAATGAATTGATGGAAGCCGGGGACAATGGCCCTTTTTACCATTGTGGAAGAAATTGGGTACCAACTAAGATTTCTAAGTACGTGCACAAATACATTCATTTACGCTGCCTCACAAAGGAGGTTTAGAGAAGAATTGAAGAATATGATGAAACGCCCTCTGATATTAATTAATAGGTTACATGGGTGTAGATCACAAAAACAATTTATGTAACGTTAAATGAATTTCAATTGTTCGTCCGATATGCAGGCCCAGGAGTCTCATAATGTACAACCTGATCACACACTGCATCTACTAAAATGAGTGGATTCATTTTTTTTTTTTCTCCAACACCGTATGTAATGACTGTACAAATCGGCAACCACGTAGAATGAATCTTTTGACGTGGAATAAAATACTTTGAAGAAATAGGTTTTCTGACATTAAGTATCGTTTTGTTGAGGGATCGATTCTAAACTCTGTCAGCGTGAATTGCGATTGTTTTCAAGCAGGAACAGCAAGAAATCAACGGAGGACAAAGGGCTTAATGAAAATGGGGGAAAGGAGCATGAAGGAAAGCTTGCGGGGAATATGAAAACTTTAAACGTTTCTTCAGGTATGTAAAAAGGAAAAGATTAGTGTAGACGAATGTAGAGTCAGAGACAGGTGAATGAAAATTGTGAAACAAGGAAATGGCAGAACAGTTAAATGAGTATTTTGGTTCTGTATTTTTTCCCCTCTCACCTTAAACCACTGGTTCTTGATTACCCTATTCTGGGTAAAAGGCTATGTGCACACACCTTTTCGGTTTTCATCATGATCCTATCTACCTCTATAAGATCACCCCGTATCCTCCCGCGCTCCAGGGAATATAGTTGCAGCCTGCTGAACGTCCCATCCAGCTCAGCCCCGCGGGTTCTGGCAACATCTTCCCAACGGCACACTCTCCTTCTGAGCAACATCCTTCCAAGTGCCTGGTGATGAAAACTGAAAATAATACTCAAAACGCGACCTCGCCAATGTTTTGAGCATAATATCCAAACGTCGATTTACTACTCTTAGATTTAGGTTGAGTTACTATTGTCACGTGAACCGAGGTGGAGAGAAAAGCTTTGTTTTGCATGCAATCCAATCAGCTCAGTTATTACTACACAGCTAGGCAATAATCCAAACTCAGGTACAATTGATCGAACAAACTGTGCGATATACGGTGCTTACACGAGAATTCCTACTATCTTGTCGAAGAATGTTGAAGTGGCGTTGCGTTTAACGCGCTTTGAAGCACCATATATACTGGTCTCATTTTTTATTTATTTCCATTCCGAAATATTGCATTGCACCCAAAATTATGAAACATAAGAAATACCAAGATTCTTTTAGATTCGATAGTAAGCTCCACGAAAAAATATCTGCAGATTTCTCTTTCTACTTCTGAAATGAACAACGTAACTTCAGTAGCTATAGATGTAATGTGCGTAGCATTACATAACATATATTTTATTTCAATAGATGGTCCAGGAGTGCAACAGGACGTTTGATCACATTCTTTATTTCGTCTCTGAACTTTCTCTGGGACACCGCGTAAATGAAGGTGTTTGTGCAAGTACTTAAACATCTTAACATATATCCAAATTGTTCTGCAACGATGAAAGAGTCATTGTAATTTCTTTCCATAAACTGAGTGTCTGTAAACTGAACACATATGAAGCAGGCAAAGATTACCACCCACAGCAGAAGAAAATTTCCAGATATTGCGACCAGTAGAATGATTGATTTCCTTCGGTTCTCCACCTCTTGGTCTTTCTGATTCGTCTCACTGCTATTTCCTCGGAGTTTGCTCCTTATTCTATTAGCCATGATGATATGTTTGATGGTTAATGAATTGAGCAGGAGAATCAACGCGAATGGTGCGAATGGTGTTAAGATGGTTTCGAACCAAAAGGATGCGGCCCAAAACGGTGAGGTGTAGAAGCTTGCTTTTACAAAACAGGACCACGGTACATTGTCAATTATTTCACGCGGTTCATATATGAAGTAAACTTGAATATTTTGTAAAATGCTCAAACAACAAACTGTTATTACAACTACTGATGCAATCTTTGGAGTGCAGTATCTTGTTCGCAGCTTCTGATAACATATAGCAATGTGTCGATCAAACGTGAAAGTGACAGTCAGCCAAACAGAGCAATCAATAGAAAAATAAAGCAGGGCCAGGTTAAGACTGCAAATAGGAGTGTAATTGAGGAATGAATGCGGAAAATATGCCTCTTTTATTTCATAAAGAACAGCGTCAAAGATTAATACCAGAAGGTCAGCTGCTGCCATCCACACTAGATACCGCGTGATGCATCTAGAAAGGCCACACTTTCCACACGACAGGATGTATATTGTCATTATGTTAGCTGAAAACGAGAAAGTAAAATAAAACAAATTAACGTTTCCCTTTCATCTGTGAACAACACCAGCCTAACTCGTTGCAGCAATTTGTATTAACGTCACTCAAAGAATTTTGCTTCGACCTTGTGGAATAAAAAACTATGAAAAATGTTTTACTTTTAGACCCGCTTCCTCGTTTATCACAACAGATATCCAAAGTGCAGACGTTTAAGTAAGATGAACAACTACGAACTTCAAAAGCACAATAATGCCCGATAGAGATGTGCTGCAAGATGGCGCCTGCCTGGGGCGACTTTTGCGAAGCGCCAGAACATAAAAGGTCCCCCTACAACTTCCAACAACTCACCCGCATCAGGGAAACGGCAGAAATCGGTGCCGTTTCGGACAAGCTGCTCGGGCACCTGAAAGCTCTTGCGATTTCACGATCTCCCGCAGCTGCGGGATCCCCGGACTTTAAACTTTCCCACGCTGGCTGTAAAACTCCCGACCCGACGGAGGAACGCAGGTCCGGTACCTGGAACCTCCTGGATGACCTCCAGAGCCGACGAGCTGAATCTTCCAGGAACAACGGAGCTGGTGCTGCCGACATTGAGGGAACCCACGTTCGTTATGGAGTTGGAGCTGCCGTCTGTGAGGGAATCCCCGTTCCAGCGCAGGTTCGCAGAAACAGCAGGTCCAGTAAGCATAGTACCTGGAAACAAAGGAGAGGCTTCCATTGTGTCCGGAAACGTGGCCGACGGGCAGGACTTCAGGTCAGACTGAAGCGCAGGGGACTTCGGCCCCTCTCCCTACTGTTCTACTGGCCAATGTACAGTCTCTTGAAAATAAAGTGGAGGACATAAGAGCAAGGCTGCTTTATCAAAGGGAGCTGAGGAAATGCTCTGTGTTCTGTTTCACAGAGACAAGGCTCACCCCCAGCTCCCCAGACTCAGCGGTCCAGCCTGAGGGGAAGGGAGAGGAGGGGGCGTCTGCCTCATGGTCAACTCTGCGTGGTGCTCAGACGTCGCAGTCCTGTCCAACTCCTGCTCTCCACACTTCGAACATCTGGCGGTGAAATGCCGCCTCTTCTACCTCCCAAGGGAATTCACCTCCATCATCCTGACCGCGGTCTACATCCCACCCCAGGCAGACGTCCGTCTGGCACTGGAGGAGATGCACGCCGTGGTCAACAAACACCAGATGTCTTACCCCGAGGCTTTTACCACCATTGCTGGGGACTTCAATAAGGCAAACCTCAAGAAATCACTCCCTAACTTCCACCAACACGTGTCCTGCTGCACCAGAGGACAAAACACCCTCGACCACTGCTACACCACCATGAAGAATGCCTATCGCTCTATCCCACGCCCTCACTTCGGTAAATCCGACCATACCTCAGTGCTGCTTCTTCCTGCCTACAGGCAGCAATTAAAGAGCGCACCCCCAGAGGTGAGGACAGTACAGAGCTAGTCGGGGGTGCAGAGGAATAACTCCAGGACTGTTTGGAGTCTGTAGACTGGGCAATGTTCAAGGACTCGACAACGGACTTGAACGAATACGCCACAGTCGTTACAGACTTCGTAAAGAAATGTGTGGAGGACTGCATCCCCACCAAAACCTTCCGAGTGTTTCCCAATCAGAAACCATGGATCAACTGTGAGATCCGCACTCTTCTGAAGTCCAGACACCGGGCAGTCATGTCTGATGATAGAGTGGTCTACAAGAAGTTCATATACGACCTTGGTAAGGCCATCAAAAAGGCCAAAAGGGACTTCTGCTCCAAATTGGAGGATGAGACAGATGTTCAGCTGTGGCGGGGCTTGAATGCAATCACCTCATGCAAGACGAAATCAGGAAGCAGATCGAATGTCGGCGAAACATCACTCCCTGACGAGCACAATGCGTTTTACGCACGCTTTGATAGGGAGAACACCGATGTGCCTTCCCAAGCCCCCATTCGCTGTGATGGTATTTCAGTCTCAGTCACAGACGCCGACGTCAGGAAATCTTCAGAGGGACGAACCCTCGAAAAGCGCCTGGACCTGATGGTATACCTGGTCGTGTTCTAAAAACCTGTGGGGACCAACTGGCTGGAGTTTTTACGGAAATTTTCAACCTCTCACTTCTGAGGTCTGAGGTTTTCACCTGCCTCAAAAGGGCATGAATTATACCAGTGCCCAAGAAGAGCAAGGTGACGTGCCTCAATGACTATCGACCAGTGGCACTAACGCCTGTGGTCATAAAGTGTTTGAGAGGTTGATCATGGCGCAAATCAACTCCTACCTCGACAAAAACGTGGACCCACTGCAGTTTGCTTACCGCCACAACAGATCAACGGTGGATGCGATCTCGCTGGCCCTCCACTCCCCTCTGGACCACTCGGACAACAAAAACTCATATGCAAGCTGTTATTCATTGATTACAGCTCGGCATTTAACACAATCATCCCCTCCAAGCTGGTTACCAAACTCGCATAACTGGGTCTCTGCGCATCCCTCTGCAATTGGATCCTCGACTTCCTCATTCACAGACCACAGTTTGTTCGTATTGGTGGAAATGTGTCAGCCTCGATAACAATCAGCACGGGAGCACCTAAAGGCTGCGTGCTCAGCTCCCTGCTCTACTCACTCTATACTCATGACTGCATAGCCAGTCTAGTGCGAACTCCATCATCAATTCGCTGACGACACCACTGTTGTGGGACATATCATTGATGGGGATGAGTCAGAGTATAGAAGAGAGATCGAGCGACTGTCCATATGGTGCCAGCACAATAACCTGGCCCTCAACACCAGCAAAACCAAGGAACTGATTGTGGACTTTGGAAGGAGTAGGATGGGGACCCACAGTCCCGTTTATATCAACGGGTCGATGGTTGAAAGGGTCAAGAGCTTCAATTTCCTGGGCGTGCGATTAAACCGAGAGAACGTTTCTTTTGACGAGCCAGTCCAGACTCCTTTTGCTGCCGTCTCATCCTCCGATTTCCTAATCAGCGATGTGTAGATTATTAAAGTAAAACGTCGGATTCTATTTATAGGTCAAGATATCATATACACACTTCGTGACTTTCCCGCGATTCATTGCAAATCCCTGGAAGAGGAGAACGTTCTCCACAATATTTTATGGGGTTTTTTGCATCTTCAAACGATGGATTATTTGAATGTTCAGAGGACCACGTTGGGAATTTTGGGGTTAAATTGCATATTTCAATTTCACAAAGAAACATAGCAAATTGTTAGCCTCTATTGCGACTTTATTCAGAGCAGAAAGGTCATCTTATTGAATTGTATAGGGACTTGTTGCGATAACGCCCAGACCACAAACTATAGTTTTGGTCTCCTTATCTAAGAATGGAAATACATGCCTTGGAAGGAGCGTTTAAATATTTACCGTATTAGCTTCTGGCATGGCGATTTAGCCTTACGATGAGAAGTTAAACGTGCAGAGATTGTGCTGCTCTAAATTCACTGGCAGGCGTAAAGCTTATATTTCAAATCCCGATTTTAAAGGTTACATTTCAAATCCCAATGTTAACCTCGACATTCAATTGCACTCTGCTGGGTCAGGAGTGGGTCAGAGAGACAGGAAGTGTGTGTGTGTGTGTGTGTGTGT
Source organism: Okamejei kenojei (assembly GCA_035221665.1). Lineage (NCBI taxonomy): Eukaryota > Metazoa > Chordata > Chondrichthyes > Rajiformes > Rajidae > Okamejei > Okamejei kenojei. The sequence goes on along the minus strand of CM069160.1, from coordinate 5,481,938 downwards.
GTGTGTGTGTGTGTGTGTGTGTGTGAGAGAGAGAGAGAGAGAGAGAGAGAGAGAGAGAGAGAGAGAGAGAGAGAGAGAGAGAGAGAGAGATAGGGAGAGAGACAGAGAGAGAGAGAGAGACAGAGAGAGATAGACAGAGAGAAAGATAGAGAGAGAGAGAGATAGAGAGAGAGAGCGAGACAGAGAGTGAGTGAGAGCGAGACAGAGAGTGAGTGAGAGCGAGAGAGAGAGAGACAGGAAGAGAGAGAGATAGAGAGAGTGAGAGAGAGAGTGAGAGAGAGACAGGAAGAGAGAGAGACAGAGAGAGAGAGAGAGAGAGAGAGAGAGAGAGAGAGAGAGAGAGAGAGAGAGAGAGAGAGAGAGAGAGAGAGAGAGAGAGAGAGAGAGAGCTGTCAACAAGTGTGAGAATGAAAGTAAACGTAGCCCCCGCTATATTGAAGTAATGCACACGGTAAGTTTCCTCGTTCAAACCAGTGTGGATAAACAATATGACTGAATGCTGCCAACGATCGGAACTTTTATATTTTTATTCTTGCTGAAAATATTTTCCTGCAACTCCAAACGATCCAACCTCTCTGTTCATTGGATATCATGGTTGGTCCTTGCACGGGCAGCAGTCAGAACCAGCCATAATTAGCTTATCGGAGGTATAACGTTGAATGATAAGCAGCACATAAGCCTCGTCCAATATCTTAGCTACCCATGTTAGTAAATGCAGCGATATTGCTGCTCTTAATGAATCAGTTCAACGGGAGAAATTTAAAAACCTACGTTTTCATGAAGATCTCGCCCCTGTTCCTTGCCAATATTACGTTGCACAGGATCTTCTGCTTTCATAGATTTAACCTCCAGTTAAACGACATGAAAATTGATGCATCAACACAGGATCGAATTAACCACTTTTGTAAAGTATTAACCTCTTTGCAAAGAGGCTCCGATCTCCAAAGCAAGTTAATGGCATCGTCAAAGCACATGTCCGGGCAGAAGTGAACAGCTGTTATGGAAACGCCATTTGCGAACATGCCCAGAATGTGGCTTTGACGAACAGGAATAGACTATGAAACAGAGGAAAGAAACTCAAATGGAAACCCACAAACCGGACGAAGGCGTCACATGCTGGATTATCCGATTCCCATACAATTAGATAAAGTAAAAATGATTATGTTGCTCTAGTTACAGAAGGTAGCCATCCGAGGATGAGAGAGATGAGAGAGAGAGAGAGAGGGAGAGAGAGAGAGAGAGAGATAGACAGAGAGAGAGAGAGACAGAGAGAGAGAGAGAGAGAGAGAGAGAGAGAGAGAGAGAGAGAGTGAGAGTGTGTGTGAGAGAGAGAGAGAGAGATAGAGAGAGAGAGAGAGAGGGGAGAGAGGGGGAGAGAGGGAGAGAGGGAGAGAGAGGGAGATTATATATCAATGACAATGCCAATAGTAACAAAACTTCAATAAATAAGGGAAATAACTTACCAGGTACACCGATTATTGCAAGAATAGGATAATACACGTGTTTAATCTGCGCTATTAACGGCTGATTCATTGCGGATCTGATAATTAACGTGATGTTGTTATGGTTGTGTTTGGCAATTGCTTTCCGAATAGGGTCGTATTTATATCCCAGCGAAATTTCTGGTGACACTTAATGTTGCGTAATCATTAGAATATTGTTTTTCAACAGTTTCGCGGATTTAACTACTTCGTGTCGGGATACGATTTATTCCATGGGGGAAAAAGTCTGCATTAAGAAATGCATTAATGCTCACATTAAATTAGACATTTCGCTGACATGTGGATATGTGCCTGCGTTTTCAACTCGATCCACCACAGACCTTGCTTAATAACATGTAGTTTACTTAAGGGGTCTAAAGTCGCATGTGATCTGATATATATTAAATGTATTCTGTTCCTGTCAGCTTAATTGAATTGTGCATGTCCGAGCATAATGGAAAATCTGTTTGAATGAAGTGTCTTGCCTGAGCGCTTGTCTTTGTTAAATGTCTTAATAAAGACCATGCGCTGCATTGTTAAACATGGATCAGTACGTGCGTTACTGAGGAAAACAAGATGACTTAGAACAGGGGTCCCCAACCTTTTCCATCCCTGGCAACTGTAACAGCACATAACAATGTTATTTCACATATTTATGAACAACTAATGATAAACGATAGCGGTATACCAGAACCAAACACAGTCAGTCAATGAGAAAACATATCTACAAATCCTGAATCAACAAATTTACCACCCGGGTAGGCAACATTTACCCCCCGGGGGTAAATTTACCCCAGGTTGGGAACTATAGAAGATTCAAATCCACCTGACAAACCAAGGATTAAGTCGGGCTTTGTTGAGTTAACGTGAGAGCTAGAATAAAACAACGTTGGAAATAAGTTCACCCCGTAATTTCCAAAAGCATTGATAACCCTGACATCAGTTGCATGTCAGTTTGAACATGGTTAGTTATTTCGTGCCAAATCAATATATCTCTCTCTCCCTCTCTCACCCTTGTCTCTCTCTCCCTTCTCTCTCTCCCCCTTCTCTCTCTCTTCCTTCTCCCTCTCTCCCCTTTTTTCTCTCTCTCCCTCCCTTCTCTCTCTCTATCTCTCTCCCTTCTCTCTCTCTCCCTTCTCCCTTCTCCCTCTCTCCCTTCCCTTTTCTCTCTCTCTCCCTTCCCTTCTCTCTCTCTCTCTCTCTCTCTCCCTTCTCTCTCTCCCTCCCTTCTTCTCTCTCTCCCTTCTCTCTCTCCCCCTTCCCTCTCTCTCCCTACCCTTCTTTTCTCTCTCCCTTTCCTTCTCTCTCTCCCTCCCTTCTCTCTCTCTCCCTCCCTTCTCTCTCTCCACTCTCTCTCTCTCCTCTCTCGCTCCCTGCCTTCTCTTCTCTCACTCTCTCCCTCCCAGCAACGGCTCCACATCCTCTCTCTCCTCGGGGAGACGCGGTGATCAATACAGGGAGGGCCGGGCCACTAATACCACCCAGAGCCTCCCCAGCCATTGATCTCAACACACGTCACTGCCATGTACATCTCCAAATGCCTTTTAAATGTTTTTATTTTAATAATACCTGTGCACTACCTTCTCTGACAGCTTGCAAAGTACTTTATTCATCGCCGCCTGTGTGATACGGTTGCCGCTCGGGTTCCTATAAAATATTTCCCGCTCATAAACCGAAATACTCTGGTTATTGATTTCACTTAGTCTGGGTAAATAATCTGTGTATTTACCCTATTTATCCCGCTCATGACTTTATACAGCTGTACAAGATCACGCTTCAGCGTTTCGTGCTCCGAATACCGTCCTATCCTACCCTATCTCTCGATAGAGCTCAAGCCCTCAAGCCCTGGCAACATCCTCGTAAATCGGCCGTGAACGCATTCCATCTTAATGGTATCTCCCCACAGCAGATTGACGAAACCGAAGAGGGTATTCCAAATGCTGCCTCGTCAACGTAAAATAACACGCCATGTTCTACATTCAACAGAAAATAATGGATTAACTCAGCGGGAAAGGCAGCATCTCAGGAGAACATAGATAGTTGACGTTTTGGATCGGGACCATGCTTAGACTGATTAAGGTGGAAAACTGGACGAGAGAAAAGGGCAGGACAAAGTCGGCCAATTGATAGATGGATGCAGATGAAGGGGGTGATTGGCAGATTGATGGGCAAAGGCCAGAATTGAAAAGACAAAAAAGTCTGATACAAGGATAAAAGGCGTGCAAATTCTGATGGCAGAGGAAGGTGTATAGCTGGAGATGGTGGGGAGCGGGAAGGTGAAATCGGTCTGCAGAATGGTTTCGGCTGAAACGTTGCCTATTTCCTTCGCTCCATAGATGCTGCTGCACCCGCTGAGTTTCTCCAGTACTTTTGTCGACCAGAAATCGGTGAAATCCAGCTGCGGCACAGAAAGATAGGCGGAAGGGGGTTGTTTACCGGAGTTACTTCCTTTGAATTAGATAATTCAATGTTCATGACGTGCTTGTTTGTAAGCTACCATGTGATTGATATATCAGGTTCACTACCTTCTGCTTGTGCGTGGCCTCATTCTGGGAATGGGGGAGGCCCTGGACGGAAAGGTCAGCATGGGAACGGGGAGGTGAAAGAAAATGGTTAACAACCGGGAGGTCCAGCAGGTCTTGGCAGACGTGTGCAACAAAACGGACGTCTGGTCTAGGTTTACACTTGGCATGTAAACCAGGCCACAGGGGGAGCACAGAATGCAATAGGTGCACGTGAACTTCTGTCTCACGCAGAAGGAGTGCTGGGGTCCATGAATAGATAGCTGATATAGGTGATATATACCTGAGAAGAGGGCAGTTTGGGTAGGAAAGTGGAAGGTGGAAAGTGGTGAGGAAGTAAATATGCGGCTCGTGTTGGGATCAAGTTAAAGATGGCGGAAATGCCGGAGAATTATGTACAGCAAGGAACTGCAGATTCTAATTTAAACCGAAGATAGACACAAAATGCGGGAGTAAATCAAAGGGACAGACAACATCTCTGGAGAGAAGCAATGTGTGACGTTTTCGGTCGAGACGCTTCTTCAGACCCTATCTCCGGAAAATGATGTGTTATATATGGAGCCTGGGGAGGTGAAAGGTAAGGACCAGTGGAACTATATCCTTCATCAACTTGGGGGCAAGGGTAGCGGTCAGAACGCAGGGACACAGAGTGTGTGAGGGATCACTAGTTTCCAAAGGCGGCAAACCACGTAGACTAAAGAAGGGGGACAACTTGATTTCCAGATTGAAAAAAACTCATATTGGGAGCAGATGCAGCGGAGTTGAGAGTAGAGTATAGCATCTTTGCTCGAAACAGGGTTGGAGGAGATGTAGTGGAGAAAGCTGTGTCGGTATGCTTGTAGTAGAGGGCAGTGGATCGTCTTTGCCCTGTGAAGGAGACAGATAGATCAATAAAGGAGAGGGTCAGACAATAGCCCAAGTGAGTTTGATGGGTTTGAGTGGAAGCCAGTGCTGACGTTAGTGAAATCAACGTGTACTGCACGGGGGTAGGAGACAACCCCGATTCAGTCGTCGATGTGGCGGAGAAAGAGTTCGGGGGTGGTGCGAGTGAATGTATGGAACACGGAATGCTTGGCGTAACCAAAAAAAAAAAGGTAGGCATGGCTGGAACCCAGACGAATGCTCATGGCTACACCTTTATATTGAAGAAAGTGAGAGGAGTCGAAAGAGAAGATGTGGAGGATGAGCATATTTCCCGCCGGACCGAAGTGTTAGTAGAGAGAAGCTAATGGGGTTTAGGATTAGGGTACATTCAATACATTCTATGACGAAGGTCAAAGTACCGACGGTGTATTTGACCAACCTATGTCGCCAATTTTGGGGAACTGTGTACCTGTACTCCAAGATAACCTTGGTCGACAACATTCACAGTGGTTCAATTATTCAGTGTGAAAAACACAATCTACAGTAATATCAAGTGCACGGAATTGCAACTGGCCGTGCTGCGACTCAATACTCTGATCGCCGCAACTCTCGCTACAAAAAACAATCGCCTCCCCCATTGCGCCATTGGCTGATGCAAGCAGATGAAATAGTTTTCGGAACTAGTTTTTTGCGAGCATGTCATTCACTTCATCTGAGCCTTACGTGGTTGTTTTACTGTAACTGGATGAACATGATTTCAGGTGGAAGGGAAATTACGGGCTTCTTCAGCCTGACATCCTTCTGGATACCAATCAACCTTGTACCATATTGTTAGAAACATTTTATCAGGAATGGGATGCGTAACCAGCAGCCTCGGCTCATTCAGAATGATTTGGAACCGCCAGTGATTTGAACATTGTGATAAGTTGACGAAGGTGCTGGTTAATATGTGAACCAGACAACTGCACATGAATATTCTCCTGTTTAGCACCGACGGAAAACGACATCCTTCGAGGGGCATGAGTGCAGTCGGAAGAGAGTTATGTTTTGAAAGAAAGATTGACACGCTATTATGATTTCTCAGCAATCACTGTCTTCGAAAGTTGAACGTGTGTGCTGAAGCAAGCAAAAGCAGATGAAACTCCAATAGCAATGTTTTAGGACCCAAACCAATTCAGAACACAAATTATGAAAATAGCAGGGAATAGGCACACAATTCAAGAGTAACTCAGTGGGTCAGGCGGAACATCTGGAAAAAAAGCAATGGGTGACGTTTCGGGTCGGAACCCTTCTACAGCCTGAAAGATAGGCTAAATCGATTCTGTCTTTCTCTATGTTTCAGTCTGTATAAGCTGTGTTAATATGTAATTGATAAACGAGGACCCCAACTATTTTGAAAATTGGGATACCAACTGTCAACAATATGTAATTGATAAACAAAATGTGTTTTGATTATGATATGTATATGCTTCTAATAAAAATATTATTTTTTTAAAAAAGAACATGAATTAAAATTTTCTCGATCAAATTCCACATCTAGAAAGCTATTGATTTACATTACACGAATGTAATATTTAAGGACCAATTTCGTTTGCGAAATAAGTATTTCGGTCAAATTGCCATGACTATCTTTCTGGCATGTGCATTAATTGTCTCATCTTTATTATGCCCGATGTTATCATTCTACCTGGAGACCCAGATACATTCCCTCCGAAGTTTCTATTCATTCTTGTTAATTGAATACGCATACACTAATGGTATTTTTTATTTTCAGAAATGAAATCAACTATCTATTTTTGTCTTTGCTTTTCCCTTTATGATCAACCACGCTTCCTCCATTTTCATTTGACCGTTTCTTCTATATATTTAGTTTCAATAAATTGTCAAAGGCTAACTCATAGTCAGTTTCTTGTGAGATATCCGAGTGTACCTTTGCTTTTGTACGAGTACTCTCGCTCTCCCTACACTTTCGGCCTGTTTCCATCCTGTATGTCTAAACTTAACTAAACTAAACTAAACGTCTTCAGCAGTTCGTTCCGACACATCGGATATTGTAACACAGGTTGAGGACAATAAAACTGATCGTCACACAGATAGGAGAATTGTTTTCCAAGCAACTGAGGACAGAAAGTTGGAAGTAACTCGAGGAAAGGGAAACACAGATGAAATATTGCAAATAAACGTTAATAACTGACAATAAGTTTAAAAATGTAAGATGCATGTGGATCTATTGAATCGCAGAATATAATGGCTGCCAAGGCTGTGAAATAGTGAAAACACATTGGGTCCTCGTAGAATGTTTTCCGGCATTCTCAGGCTTTGAATAAAGCAAGTGTTTGAGAAATACACATCTGCTCTATGAGATTTTTTTTCTGTGCTCCCCCGATCTGAGCAGTAATTAAGTGGGAGACTACGCCACACGTGAAATCAAGTTTCAGGGTACCGGTCCAACACACAAGTCCCTCCCACACTATCCTCTCTCGCCATTGTTACATTAATTCCTCCAAACATGTGTGGGCCTTCGTGACAATTTGCTATGAATGATTCGCTCATCCTGTGTGCGGTAATCGTTATCTTGCAAACCACTATACGATACGATAGAACTTTATTTTTCCCAGGAGGAAAATTGGTCTGCCAATAGTCATAAAACACAAGATACATCAAACATGAAATTTAAGTGACGAGTGGAAAGGATTGCGGATGTGCAAACATTGGGGAGGGGGGTGTCAGTCTACCCCACGACAGAAGGGAAGGATTTGTACAGTTTGACAGCCACAGGGAAAATAGATCCCCTGTGGCGTTCTGTACTGCATCTTGGTGGAGACAGGTCCCCTCAGTTTCGTCCGTCCACTGACATTGGTGACAGTACACGACGAATTCACACACCATCATCCACACAGTTTCCTCCAAAGCCTACCTACCTTTTTGATATCCAAGCATAACTCACCCGTGGTCATTTATAGGTTCATTTGAACATTGAAATTTCATATGTTTTGGACTCAGATTATACTTTATACATATTCTTCAATTCCACTCTGAATCTACCCTGAGACACTGCATAAATAAAAGTATTTGTGCAAGCACTTAAGCACCTCAGCATATATCCGGATTGTTCCGCAATAGTGAATGGGTCACTGTAATTTGCTTCTAGAAACTGAGTGTTGGTAAAGTGTACAAACAGGTCACAAATGAAAATACCATCCATAGGATTATAAAATTGCCTGAAATTGCCAGCAATAATATGATTGACTTCCTACGGTTATCAATTTCTGGATCTGTGTGACTGGTGGGCCTGTTGGTTCCTCGGAGAGCGCTCCTCGCTCTATTAGCCCGTATGATATGCCCGATGGTCAGAGAATTAAGGAGCATGATCAAAACGAAAGGTGCAAATGGGCATAAAATAGTTTCCAACCATGAAAATGCGATCCACATTGGGGCGGTGTAGAAGCTTGACTTTACATAACAGGACCATGGCTGACCATCAAGTATTTCCCGAGGTTCATAGACTAAGAAGATCGGAATGTTTTCCAGCACGCTCACAAAACATACAATTGCAATGACCATTGACGCGATCTTTTCGGTGCAGTATTTTGTTCGCAGCGACTGGCAACTAATAGCTATAAGTCGGTCAAAGGTGAAGGCCACAGTTAACCACACCGAACAATCAATAGAAAAGAACAACAGCGCGAGATTAGCGCTGCAAACAGGAGTATAATTGACAGATGAATATGGCCAATAGGCATCTTATATCTCATACAAAATCACTTCAAATATCAGAACCATTAGATCGGCAGCTGCTATGTAGACCAAATAACGCTTGATGCATTTCGATAGACCTCAATTTCTGCTGCAGAGAATGACGATCGCCATCAGATTAGCTGCGAAAAGACAACAAAAGTATAATGACACAGGTTCTTCAAAGGTCAGTCCACAGAGATGTATCCTTTCTTGTGATTTACCTTTCACTATATTACATGGCAAGCGTGGATAGCCGACAACGGTGTTTTTACACGGTGTTTTACGTTGTCAATCATATTATTACGCTGCAATCCTCAGAGTAGAAAGTCGGCATTTGTAGATAGCCAGCAGCTATTTAGAACTGAAAAGTGACCGGTTATACCTGATAACTGTAATTCAGATAATCCGTTATTTCCTGCCTTTTAGATCTATTTTTCGATTCCTAAACCAGTGAAACTCAAAGATTCACAGATGCACAAAATAATTTGCAGAATAATGTGTCTTCACTAACCTGCATCCAAGGCAGAAATGACGTGAGCATGAAAATAGTGACAATCTGTAAACTGCAACATACGCAATAAATACGCTGCCCTGCGTTTTGTCCTATCCTGTTGATCTCAGACTTAACTTAAAGACATGTTATTTCTCAAAACGTGTGATGCCACGTAAAACGATCGGCTGGTTGCCTGCTCTACAAATTACCTGCCTCACCTCCTACATCTACTTTCAGGGTTGCTCGCGTGCTACTGGCCAGCAGAGTTACAAAGTGGATGCAGTAAACAGCGTCGTTTTGACAAAGGAAAGTAATCAGACCACTTCAAGTTCGAAATAAGACATATTGAGCATAAATTACTATTAAAGCACAAAGCTATAACACTATCAACAAAGGGTTTAACAAAGCAATCCAAGCCCAATGCCAAAGTAGTAATTAAACCGCCCGTACGCACTTATGCTGCAGGACAAAAACTAACTAAATATAAAGTAATAAGCAATCTCTACATGATAACAAGCACACAACATCTAAGCTTGTAGAAGCTAGTATATAATTGGGGTTATCAAATGGGCACCTCCTTTCACTGGTGTATCGCTGAGTTCGTACCCCGACACGTCAGGAAGGCTGAGCAGTTAGTTCTGGCGTGCCAGAAATAGCCCACTCACAACCTGCGCTCACCGCCTATGCTTCCAGTTTGCACTACTAAGCAGCTAACTATGCGAATATCTATTTTACTTCGGAGTCACGTGAGTGACTACGTGAAGAGCCCGCCTCACGCTGGTAACGGCATGACGTCGACGCTGACGGCAGAAGGTGGAGCTGCAGTAAGGAGCAGCTCCTCGCAGGCGGTCGGAACGGCCCGCAGGTAAGTGAAGTTACATCGGCGCGGGTTTTAGGTTACGCTGGATGTTCCAACAGCGAAACTAAAAGTAAATTTAGACGTTAACGTGCTGATGAGCACAAGATAAAATTTTAACAAAATGGAGAAATCGGGAAGGAAGGCTTCGCGGGTGAAAAGAGCCTCCCGGGGTGAAAGTAAATATACGGGAAGCGAAGCTAGAGTGGACCCGGTTCCGATACCGTTGGCCACTGATTTACCCGATATAGAATTTCCAGATTCTCCGGAAATTATAACCACGGAGGAAAGTGTTCCTAAGAAATGCAAAAAGAAAACTGTGAGGCCCGTGGATTCTGATGATTCTGATTTTGAAAGACCTCCAGTTAATAAAACTATGTGGCTAAAAATGGAGCATATGGAGAAAGTTCTCCAAACTATTATGAGACAAGGGTCACAGTACCCTCATGAATCCCAGAAAATCCCTGAGGGGTTTCAATATGATGAATATGGCTGTGGGCCAAGTTGGGAATATGATACTCCAGACCCACGATTTGGGCTGGAAGAAGTCTCATGGGATAATATCCCGATGGAATTAGGGCTGCAGAAGGCAGACCCTGCTGAATTTGAAATGATTTTTGAAAGCACGCCACAAAGTAAAAAGAAAAGGCTTGATCTGCCTGGGATAGCACAAAGTTTTGCTATACCTGAAGGAAGTGGTGAGGATATGGAAGAAAGCCTGGCTGCCAATATAAATTATATGGTATCTCACCAGCTTCATAGTACTGTGATGAATGAATTATCAGAATTATATAAAGCACCAGGCAATTGTGCCTCATTGGAAGTGTAGGGGTGAATCCGATGGTATGGGCATCTATGACTCCAAGTATGAGAGCCCAAGAAATGAAATTTCAAAAGGTGCTAAAATTATTTTCGGCTGCCATCACGGCATTTGGCAGGCAAATGGAGAAACTGGAAATGGACAAGATTCAAAGAGATACTTTGGGTTTAATGTGCAATTCGTTTTATGAGATCAATTGCATGAGGAAAATGGCGATTCGGCCCATATTTCACCCTAGATATGCAAGCCCTGTGTCAAGAAAGTGGAGTTCAAGCTCCTGGATATTTGTTTGGAGAAAATCTGCCGAAACAACTGAAGCAGTTGGATGAAGAAGCTAAATATTTTAGCACTATTAAGCCTTTTGTCTTTGGACAAAGGAAAGGGTTTTCGGCCCGAAGGAGTTTTGATTTTCGTTATAGAGGCAGAAATTTGTCACGAAGGTATTATCGTGCTACACAGGCCGCTGCTTCCCTGCATTCGGGAAAGAGGAGACCATCACGCTCCTATGGAGAGGTATTAAAGACTTCTATCCTTAAAGAAACTGTGGATGAATCTCCAGTTGGAGGGAGATTGCAAAAATTTTATAATGCCTGGCTTAATATTAACTTCTGATCGGTTTATATTACAAGCAGTTTCAGGAGCTATTATTATTTTTTAAAGAAGGGGTCAATCCTCCTGTACAGAATAAACCTGCTTATGCTTATGTGTTTTCTCCAGAAGAAAGAATGGAGATGATGTGGAAATTGGCAAATTATCCGAAAAAGGGGTAATTGAAAAAACTTATGAACATAAAGCATCAATTTGTCTCTAATATATTTCGCAGAGATAAGAAAGATGGTGGTTGTAGAATTATTCTAGACCTTACAGATCTAAATAAGTTTGTAGAATACAAACGTTTTAAGATGGAGACATTTAAAACTGCAAAATATTTGATTTCAGCAGGTTTCTTATATGGCTAAGATTGATTTAAAAGACGCCTATTATTCTGTACCAATTCATCATCTTTTTCGGAGATACTTAAAGTTTTATTGGCAGGGGCAATTATGGCAGTTCAAAGTTTACCAAATGGATTAAGTTCAGCTCCTAGACTCTTTACAAAACTGTTGAAACCAGTTTTTAGCTCAATTAAGAGCACAGAAACACATTGTAATGGCTTATCTGGATGACATTCTGATTGTTAATGATAGTCAAGAGTCAGCTGAGCACTCAATTTCAGTTACTAAAGCTTTGTTTAAAGAGCTTGGATTCTTAATTCATCCAATTAAATCCCAGCTGCAGCCAGTTCAATCAATTGATTTTCTGGGGTTTGTAATTAACTCAGTAACTATGTTAGTTACGTTGCCAGCAAAGAAGACAAAATGATATTTTGCAAATGTGTAATTATCTCATTCACAAACCTTATCCTCCATCCGAGAAGTGGCAAAAGTCATGGTACATTAGTGGCAGCTTTTCCGGCAGTGGAATTTGGGCCATTACATTATCAAAATCTTCAAAGGGACAAAGTAAGGGCTCTTAAAGATAAGGCAGGTCACTTTGACAGACCTATGCAATTAACAAAGGAAGCAGTATTGGAATTGCAATGTGGGTTGAAAATGTCCCACAAGCTGCTAAAAAGATCATGATTAAACAGCCTGAAATGGTTTTGCAAACAGATGCTAGTGCTCTCGGATGGGGGGCCCACAGATTTATCTACCAGTTGTGGAGGTAGATGGAAAACTGAAGAGCAAGTGTTGCTCCAACAGTATGTATTAACTATTTGGAGTTATTGGGGGCCTTTTATGGGCTTAAAGCATATTGTTCTGCTAAACAATGTCTGCATGTATTAATACAATTAGACAATAAAACGGCTGTGGTTTACATTAATCACATGGGGGGAGTTAGATCAGTATCATGTGATTGTCTGGTCAATGAGATATGGCAATGGTGTATTGATCGGCAGATATGGATTTCAGCAAGCTATATTCCAGGTAAAGACAATGTGGTAGCAGATGAGAAGGTCCAGGATTTTAAATGATAATACGGAATGGATGCTTAAGCCAGCAATATTTAAGAATATTGTTAAAAGATTTGGCTTGCCAGAAATTGATTTGTTTGCATCAGGCTTAATCATCAATTGCCTCATTATGTGTCTTGGGAACATGATCCGGACGCAGTTGCAGTAGATGCATTTTCATTACACTGGGGAAAAATGTTCTTTTATGCTTTTCCACCATTTGCTCTGATCCAGAGATGTTTGAAGAAAATAGAGCAAGATTCAGCTTCCGGATTGTTGGTAGTGCCAAATTGGCCAACTCAACCTTGGTTCCCAGTTATGCTAAATATGATTAAAGAACCATATATGCAGATTCCTAACTGTAGTGATATCTTGACTAATCCAGTAACAAATCAAGGTTACCCATTATATGCATATATGAATTTGTTAATCTGCAGTTTTGACCAGACCACTACAGGAAAGGATTGTCGGACCAAACTTTGACAGTTTATTGGTGCATCATGGCGACATAGTACACAGAAACAATATATGACACATATTAAGAAATGGGAAGAATTTTGCACACAGTCAAATATTTCTGATGAATCTGTGAATGTTACTCATGTTTTGGAATTCCTTGCCAATTTGCACTTTGGGCAACATTTAAGTTACAGTGCCATTAACACTGCACGCTGTGCCTTGTCGTCCTATTTAGGACTTATGATTGGTGAGAAGTCAATTGGGTCGCATCCATTAATATCACGATTCATGAAAGGAATTTTTCACATGAATCCGCCAAAACCTAGATATACAGAGATTTTGGGATGTGAGCATAGTTCTTGCTCTACTTAGAGAATGGACGCCAATTGAAGGGTTGACATTGGATAGGTTAACATTGAAATTGGTCATGTTAATGGCACTGGTCTCAGCCCAAAGAGTGCAAACTTACAAATGTTGCGTTTAGACTGTATGCATGTGACTACAGATAATGTTGTATTCTATGTTTACGATCTGATCAAACAAAGTAGACCAGGGAGATCTGGAACAAAGGTAACCTTTCAAGCTTTTTCATATTGAGCCTGCTTTGTGTGTGGTTAGACATTTGAACCAATATATTAAAATTACGGACACTTTTCGAGGAAACGAAAAGACATTGCTGCTTACGCACAAAAAAGCCACACACAAAAGGCTCAGTTCAAACTATCTCAAAAATGGTTGAAACAGGTGTTGGTTTTAGCGGGAGTAGACACTGATGTCTTCAAATCTCACTCCACCAGGGCGGCAGCTACGTCGCGGCGAAGGGGCGGGACGTACCTCTCGAGCATATTTTAAAAATCGCAGGGTGGAGTAAAGAAGAAACTTTTTCAAAGTTCTACAACAAACCTGTTCACACTATGACAAGCTTTGGACACGCGGTGTTGGGAGCACTATAATCACCTGCTTTGTTTGCTATTAATTGCTATAATCAGTTGTGTAGTCACTGATATCTTTTGTCACTTGTAATCAATTTTCCCTCAAATATAAGGAGGGTATTATATGGTCTTTCAACCATTAAAAAATTTAATTGTGAAAAAGATCTAACTTTTGTCTGCTTTCTCATGTATGTGTTTACTTAGCCGGACTGTCGTACGGATTAATTCTACGACATAAAAAACACAGAAAGCTTTAAAACTCTTCACGTAGTCACTCACGTGACTCCGAAGTAAAATAGTAAGATTAAACGAGAACTCACCTGTTCGAAGTTTGATCGTTATTTTACGAGGAGTTACGATGAGGGATTACGTGCCCTCCACTCCCACCCTCGTAAAATAAATGATCAAATGGTGGTTCTAAGTCTTTTTATGAGCCTTACTATGTTACTCCGGCTTTGGTGTTCTGTGTTTTTCATGCCGTTGCTTTGAAGTATGCCGTTACCAGCGTGAGGCGGGCTTTTCACGTAATCCCTCATCGTAACTCCTCGTAAAATAACGATCAAACTTCGAACAGGTGAGTTCTCGTTTAATCTTACTATTTAGTAAAGGAAACTACAGAAGATTATTTCAACAATTGCTAAGCACTCGCATTCTTTCCTAACCCTTCGTCAAACAATCGTAGTCCCACATATATCAAGCCTACATATAAACCGGGATACACTTGCACGGAATACCATTGTAAAGAAATACACTTACCGCGTGTTATACATATCCTTTCTTCCCCAACTGCCACTGTTTCTACTCCAACAAATCCACCTACTGCCTTGCTCTGCTCCCTCTGACATTTCCTTTACGGCCTGAAACAAACTCTGTCCGCGAATTCCCAGCTCTCCAAATGGCGACATGGTCGACCATGCTATGAAAGCCCTACAACCTGCCCCTACCAGATATGCTCTTGCTTTCCATCCTCGCTGTTCAACACCAAATCTACTTATCTAAGGTTTTTCCTTTCATAAGCCTCATTCACTTACTCCCGAAGAACTACCAGTTCTATAGAAAATACTATCCGCTATACTATAATGAAATACAACATAAACATTTTACAGTCATAACACGCGGACTAAACTGATCATAGAGGGTGATGAATCTCTTCAATGTGTGCAAGACACGCGTTGATACAATTCAAGGTGGTTCACAGTGCTCACATGTCAAAAGATGTTGGCTCGTTTGTCTGGTCATATAAACCCTACATGTGACAGAATTAACACTGAAGTGGCCTCACTGGCCCATATGTTTTGATTCTGCCCACTTTTGGAAAAATATTGGAAAGACATTTTTCATACTATTTCTGTAGTCTTAGGTATTGATTTACAACCTCATCCTATTACTGCATTTTTTGGGCTACAAACGTTAGGTTCTATTCATTTGTCCCGCTCCGCCCATCGGTTGATTGCTTTTACCACATTAATCGCCAGAAGATCTATATTAATTCAATGGAAAGACTCCAACCCTCCGACCACACTCCAGTGGTATTCTGAAACGACATCATGTTTAAATTTAGAAAAAAATAGGACTGACATTGCTGAACCCTTGGTTAAATTTGATAAGACTTGGGGAAAATTTATTGAACACTTTCATGCAATATAAATCCCTATTTAACCGTTATAAAAACTATTTTACTTCTATATGGTGGAACGGACGACGTCATACAGACTTAAATTGTTGAAATTTTTAGTTCAGGTTTTGTTTTGCTTTGTTTAGTTTTAATTTATTTAATTTATTTTTAGTTTTATTTTATTTTTATGAATTAAAAAAAAAAAAAATACTTTACGGGGGTTTTGCTTTATTCTTTTTTCTTTATATTTTGTCTTTTTATTTTTTTGTTTTTTTCTACATTTATAAGTTTTCATTTAAAGATTTAACTATATTTACATAGGGACCGGGAGATCTATACTCAATGTGTATTTTGACATTGGTCTCACATCAGGTTATACCTGTTAGTAATATAATCCTGATCCCTATGTATCAATATCATTGTTATGTTTATCACTATTTTTTTCCCTCTGTTATTTTTTAAAGGTTTTATTTTTGTTGTCTTTGGAAAAAAAAACAATAAAACATTTTAAAAGAAAGAGGGAGACGTTTTGAGTAGTTACCTTGTGGTCGGAATATACCGCAAATTCCCAAGTACAAGAGGCTGAAAACCGTCACTACCAGGTTCACGAACTGCTTCTTCCCAGCAATAATCAGCCCCTGAACAGACCTCACAACATTAACCACTAGCTCGGCAAGAAAGATCTTCTCTCGACTTTGATGTTGTTTGCACTTTTGAAAAATAGAAACATAGAAATATAGAAACATAGGAAATAGGTGCAGGAGGAGGCCATTCGGCCCTTCGAGCCAGCACCACCATTCATTGATCGTCCCCAATCAATTAACCCGTGCCTGCCTTATCCCCATATCCCTTGATTCCACTAGCCACGAGAGCTCTATCTAACTCTTTCTTAAACCCATCCAGTGATTTGGACTCCACTGCCCTCTGTGGCAGGGAATTCCACAAATTCACAAATCTCAGGGTGAAAAGTGTTTTTCTCACCTCAGTCTTAAATGGCCTCCCCTTTATTCTACGACTTTGAATTCTTTGAATTCGACTTTGCACGATTGCTGCTATCTTGTACGACTGGTGATTAATTCCTTGTACTAGTTATTATTGTAGGTTTATTTTTGTGCCATTTTGTTAATGGTCCTGTTTGACCGCAAGAAAGTTCGTGTTACAGACATGTTTTCCTGCTGCTATTAAGAATTTCACTGGTCCGCTCCCGGTGCATATCAAATACAAACTCTCTTCACTCTTGACGAGTTGTCTTTTTGACCAGCTTCGAAAAAATCTCATGCTGATCGATAGCCAAATCCCCATAAGGTTTTACAATAAGTCAAAACCATAAATTTAATGTGATAAATAGACAATGCATATTGCTGCATCCCAGACTTTCCTGCAATGTATAATTCTGTACTTTTACTTCCATTATTACCACGAATTATATGAACATGTAGTGCAATTATTCCGACTGCAGAAATAAGTAAACGGGAAAACATTGTTAAATGATTTACTTTTTCACAGACTAACTATGAACTCCAATTATTGCGAGAATGGGGTAGTAGATATTCTCCATCTGTATAATGACCGGCTGCCCCATAATCTGAATGAGTAAACTGCTCTTGACGGGGGTGTGAACATCGAACTCTCCGGCTTTCAAACTGGGGTCGTATTTAAACATAAAACAGACACAGATCAGTGCGTTTTGCGTAATGATCGGAATTATTCCCATCAAGTTAAACAAACACATTTAGCGGCGTTCACTACAAGATTACTACAAGAATAACCAGGTCATAAGCATCTCCAGCAAGAGTTTTAACAAACCAACTTCCATTGATATTTGGTGATGTTAGGCTTGCTTATCTATCTGGACTCACTATTGACCAACAACTCAAATGGGCCGATGGCATTAAGTACTGCACCGAAAAGGACGGGAACTAGACATCCTGCGTGGATCTCACACATCTTGACTCTCCACATTCTTTACCACATCTGCAGGCCACAATGTTTAAATTCATATTAATTCATTTCGATCCACCGGTGTACAATGAAAATCTGATAATCCATGTATTTATGTGTATATGATTATGTACATTTAAAAGCAACTTGAAACTTTTAAAAGCGGGCACATGAAGTCTCATCGGTTTCTGACCGCAATGATGACCCAGGTAGTTCGAGTCTATTCCACAAATTGATTAAGGTACTGGTACAATGTAAATCTTGCGTGCAGCAGGATCGCAGGTAAATAGACAGAGACAAACAGACAGACGCATCATGCATACATATAGTGCATATTACACATAGATTCTGCAAGACAATAAAAGGGTAAAATGGGTCAAAACGGAAAACATACAGTGGCTTGCAAAAGTTTTCATACCCCTTGAACTTTTCCACATTTTTACACCAACAAACGTAAATGTATTTTATTGGGATTTTATGTGATAGACCAACACAAAGTGGCGCATAATTGTGAAGTAAAATGATACAGGATTTTCAATTTTTTTTACAAACAAAAAACTGAAAAGTGTGGCGTGCAAAAGTATTCAGCCCCCTTTACTCTGATACCCCTAAATAAAATCCAGTCCAACCAATTGCCTCAAGAAGTCACCTAATTAGTAAATAGAGTCCACTTGTGTGTAATCTAATCTCAGTATCAATACAGCTGTTCTGTGAAGGCCTCAGAGGTTTGTTAGAAAACATTAGTGAACAAACAGCATCATGAAGCCCAAGGAACGCACCAGACTGGTCAGGGATAAAGTTCTGGAGATGTTTAAAGCAGGGTTAGGTTATAAAAATTATCCCAAGCTTTGACCATCTCACGGAGCACTGTTCAATCCATCATCCGAAAATGGAAAGAGTATGGCACAGCTGCAAACCTAGCAAGACATGGCCGTCCACCTAAACTGACAGGCCGGGCAAGGAGAGCATTGATCAGAGAAGCAGCCAAGAGGCCCATGGTAACTCTGGAGGAGCTGCAGAGATCCACAGCTCAGGTGGGAGAATCTGTCCACAGGACAACTATTAGTCGTACATTCCACAAATCGGGCCTTTATGGAAGAGTGGCAAGAAGAAAGCCATTGTTGAAGCAAAGCCATAAGAAGTCCCGTTTGCAGTTTGCCACAAGCCATGTGGGGGACGCAGAAAACACGTGGAGGAATGTGTTCTGGTCTGATGAGACCAAAATTGAAGTTTTTGGCCTAAATACAAAATGCTATTTGTGGCGGAAAACTAACACTGCACATCACCCCGAACACACCATCCCCACTGTGAAACATAGTTGTAGCAACATCATGCTGTGGGGATGCTTTTCTTCAGCAAGGACAGGGAAGCTGGTCAGAGTTGATGGGAAGATGGATGGAGCCAAATACAGAGCAATCTTGGAAGAAAACTTGGTAGAATCTGCAAAATACTTGAGACTGGAGCGGAAGTTCACCTTCCAGCAGGCCACCGACCTTAAACATACAGCCAGAGCAACAATGGAATGGTTTAGATCAAAGCATAGTCCTGTGTTAGAATTGGCCCAGTCAAAGTCCAGACCTAAATCCAATTGAGAATCTCTGGCAAGACTTGAAAATTGCTGTTCGAGGGCGCTCTCCATCCAATCTGACGGAGATTGAGCCATTTTGCAAAAAAGAATGGGCAAACATTTTTCTCTCTAGATGTGCAAAGCCGGTAGAGCCATACCCCAAAAGACGCAGCTGTAATTGCAGTGAAAGGTGGTTCTACAAGGTATAGACTAAGGGGGGTTGAATACTTTTGCACGCCACACATTTCAGTTTTTTATTTGTAATAACATTTGGAAACCATGTATCATTTCCCTTCCACTTCACAATTATGAACCACTTTGTGTTGGCCTATCACATAAAATCCCAATAAAATACATTTACGTTTGTGGTTGTAACGTGACAAAATGTGGAAAAGTTCTAGGGGTATGAATACTTTTGCAAGCCACTGTAAGCGGAAAGAACAAATCCATGGTCAACAAATGCTCGAGTGACGGAGTTTCAGGCAGCATTCCTGAAGAACATGCAAATGTGAAGTTGCGGGTCCCATCCATTCTTCAGACTATCTCCATGATAGTGAATGGTGTAGATCGTTGTGCTCTGATTCCGAAGTAGGATTACCATTGTTCAGAAGATAGACAGACACAAAATGCTGCAGTAACTCAGCAGGACAGGCAGTATAACTGCACAATAGGAATAGGAGAGGTTTCGGGTCGGGACCCTTATTCAGACTGATGTCAGGGGGGAGGCAGAAACATAGATAAGGACGTGTAAGGTGTGAAAACATGACTCAGGGAATGTAATCAAGGAAAATGATGAATGGATCATTGTTAGCTGGGAGAAGGTAACATCAAAGCAAACAGATATAATATGTGGTAAGAATGGCCGGAGAACTGGGAAGGGGGAGTGATGGAGACAGAGGGAAAGCATGGGTTACTTGAAGATACACAAGTCTATATTCATGTCGCTGTGGTGTAAGCTGCCCAAAAATAATATGGGATGCTGTTCCTGCAATTTGCACTGGGCCTCACTCTAGCAATGGAGGAGGCCCAGGACAGAAAGGTCGGTGTAGGAACGGGAGGGGGAGTTAAAGTATCCAGCAAACGGGAGATCAGGTAGGTCTGGGCGGAAGAAATCAGCGAAACGATCGCCCATGCCGGCGCTTGGCCTCGCTGATATATAGGAGTCCGCACCTGGAACAGCAGATACAGTAGTTGAGGTTGGAGAAGGAGCAAGTGAATCGCTGCCTCATCTGAAAACAATTGTCGGGGTCCTTGGACAGAGTCTAGGGGTGAGGTATAGGGACAGATGTCGCATTTCTTGCGGTTGCATGTGGAAGTACTTGGGGAGGGGGCGGTTTGTGGGGGGGGGGGGGGACTAGTTGACCAGGGAGTTACGGAGGGAATGTTCTCTATCGAAAGCGGAATGAAGTGGAGATGGGAAGATGTGGCTAGCTGTGGGATCCCATTGGAGGTGGCGGAAATAATGGAGGATTGTGTGCCGAATGCGACGGCTGATAGAAAAGAATAGAATAGTTTTTTTTATTGTCATTGTAACAGTAACCATGTACAACGAAATTTAAAACATGTCAGCCAGTCAGTGCACCATTCAAACATTTCTAAAAGTTAACGATACATACAAGGTAAAATATTAACAAAGATAAACAACCGAAATAAATATGAAAATAGCACGCATAAACACCCAACCCTACATCCTTCTGTCGATTTCCTTAGTCCCTGCGTTCCTTGGCGGCTACATTTAGTGCCTTTATAGCAATTGGGTAAAAACAGTTTTTAAGTCTGTTTGTCCTTGTCCTTGTAGATCTGTACCGTCTGCCCGATGGCAACAGTTCAAACAGGGAGTGTCCGGGGTGGGAAATGTCCTTTATAATATTCTGGGATTTTTTGATGCAGCGGGAACTGTGTAAGTCTTCCAAGGTAAGGAGAGGGCAGCCGACAATCCTCTGGGCGTTTTCTGTGCGCTTTCCTCTGAGCCGCTGTGCAGCTGGTGTACCACACGCATAAACAGTATGTTAGGATGCTCTCAATGGAGCACCGATAAAAGGACAGCTGCAGTCTCTGAGTGATGTTATTCTTCCTGAGCACCCTCAGGAAGTGCAGTCTCTGCTGGACCTTTTTCATCAGCGCAGAAGTGTTCACGCTCCACGTCAGGTCCTCCTCAATATGGATTCCCAGGAGGTGGAAATCCGCCACCCTCTCCACACAGTCCCCTCTGATGATCAGTGGCACCATGACCGATGAGGTGGAAGCTGGGGACTAGGGTGACTATGTTCCCTGTTACGACTATGGAGAGGGAGAGCAAGAGAGCAGCTGTGGGATATTGAGGAGACCCCAGTGGGGGCCTCATCTATGACGGTGCTACTTGCAATTGTGCGGGTTGTTTCACAAAACTTATACTTGTAGATTGCAGTACGTCCTCATATCCAAATTCAAATGAAATACAAACGTATTTGACTGCACTAAAACTACACATTTATCCGTTCTTCCACAAAGCTTGAAGAAGAATGTGCCCAGCGGAGTTTGGACGTGGAGATAAAGTAAAGATGAGCCGAATAGTATATATTTCGCCTCATTTCCCCCATATAAAAAATATCGTCTCACCCACGAAGCGTCCGGATATCAAACGCCATTGGAGACGAACGCTTTCGCCTATTTTATATAACTATTTGGTTGAGTTTGAACCCACCCATAGTCTGTGAAAATAGGCAATAAAATAATTGTAACCTGGAAGCATATTTCTACTATTTTATTTAAGACCAATGCTGCACTTAAGGAACGGGTTTATGTGGGGGAGGAAGGGAGCAGGGGGATTTGTGGTGGGACGGGGGTTGTGGGCGAGGGGGTCTGGGGAAGGGGGGTGTGGGCGGGGGGGGAGTTGTGGTGTGAGGGGGTATGCGGGCGTGGGGGCTGTGGGGGAGGGCGATGTGTGGGCGGGGGGGTTGTGGGGGGGTGGGGTGGGGGGAGAGGGGTGTGTTGACGGGGGGAGGGGAGGGGGGAGTGGTGAGGGGGGGAGGGGTGAGAGAGCTCTGAGAAAAGACGGGGAAGAGCCATGAGGGAGAAGGGGGTATCACGGGGAGGGGCATGAGCCAGCGAGGGGGAACAGAGGGGAAGGGGCTGGATCTGGATGCAATGGGGACTCACAGTGGGTGTTGGTCGCTGGTTATTCTTCCCTGACTGGATCAGAATCTCCGCTTTCCGTTTGGCGACATCTCCGACACCGCGCCGCTTCCGGCCCCTCTGAAAATTGTGTTCGGTTGGAGACCTCCGCTGGCCATCCTCAGCTCCAGTAAGAACGTGATGGCACAGGGAGGGGCGGACCGTCCCGGGAAGTGACAGGGGAAGAGACCCATCCGCGCAGCGCTAACTGGCAGGAGAGGAGATCGATCTGCGCACGCGCGGTTTGTAAGATTTTTAAACCTCGCTAACTTTTTCGATATACCACCGATCGGAAAGAAAATAGAAAAAACCGCGCAAACCGGAAGAGCACAAGATCAGAGTTTTAGTCATGTATAGATAGGCACATAAACAGACGGACGGATGGACGGGCGGGCGGTTAGATGGATAGACTGATAGACTGATAGACTGATAGACAGATAGACAGATAGACAGATGGACAGATAGACAGATAGACAGATAGATAGATAGATAGATAGATAGATAGATAGATAGATAGATAGATAGATAGATAGATAGATAGATAGATAGATAGATAGATAGATAGATAGATAGATAGATAGATAGATAGATAGATAGATAGATAGATAGATAGATAGATAGATAGATAGATAGATAGATAGATAGATAGATAGACGGACGGACAGACAGACAGACAGACAGACGGTTCACCAGACTGATTCCTGGGATGTCAGAACTTTCATATGAAGAAAGACTGGTAGACGCGGCTTGTACTCGCTAGAATTTAGAAGATTGAGGCGGGATCTCATAGAAACTTACAAAATTCTTCAGAGGTTGGACAGGCTAGATGCAGGAAGATTGTTCCCGATGTTAGATAAGTCCAGAACAAGGGGGTCACAGTTTAAGGATAAGGGGGATATCTTTTAGGACCGAGATGAGAAAAACATTTTTCACACATAGTGGTCAATGTCTGGAATTCTCTGCCACAGAAGGTCACTTCATTGGCTATATTTAAGAGGGAGTTAGATGTGACCCTTCTGGCTAAAGGGATCAGTGGGTATGGAGAAAAGGCAGGTACAGGATACTGAGTTGGATGATCAGCCATGATCATACTGAATGGCGGTGCAGGCTCGAAGGGCCGAATGGCCTACTCCTGCAGCTATTTTCTATGTTTCGATAGATAGATATATAGACAGATAGACAGATAGACAGATAGACAGATAGATAGATAGATAGATAGATAGATAGATAGATAGATAGATAGATAGATAGATAGATAGATAGATAGATAGATAGATAGATAGATAGATAGATAGATAGATAGATAGATAGATAGATAGATAGATAGATAGATAGATAGATAGATAGATAGATAGATGTTCAGCGTTCACCCTTTAAGTTTCTGAGGATTGTTTAAGATGACTACTTGAATTAATTTCATTCTCTCGCATTGTATCTGGAAGCCAGAGTGAAGCATCTAGCAGACCGACTGTCTCACAGCTCCAGTATAACCAGTTGCTTGCTTACCTTTCGTAGTTTCTGTGCGGGGTGGTCATATACATTGGGTGATTGAGTGTGTTTCATACGGCTGCTCCAGTTTTCTCCTCAATCCCAAAGACGAGCAGTTAATAGAACAATTGCCCACTGTAAATTGACAGTTGTGTGGAAGTGAGGAATATCAACTCGGAGAGTTTATGTAAACGTGGGGACAATAGTGGCGGCAAGGTGGCGCAGCGGTACAATTGCTGCATTACAGCATTTGCATCGCCGGAGTCTCTGGTTCGATCCCGACTACGGGTGCTGGCTGTACGGAGAATGCACGTTCTCCACATGACCGCGTTGGGTTTCTCCGAGATCTTCGGTTTTCTCCCACACTCCAAAGTCGTACAGGTGTTAGGGTAAATTGGCTTGGTATATGTAAAGATTGTCCCTGGTGTGTGTAGGATACTACTAATATGCGGTGATCGCTGATCGGCGCAGACCCGCTGGGCCGAAAGGCCTGTTTCCGCCCTGTACCCCTGAACAAAACTAAACCCAAATACCCAGTTAAATGTCGGATTAATATGTGAGTGTCGGTAAGAACCTGCAGAAGCTCAAATCTTGAGCAAAACACCAAGTGCAGGAACAACCCTACGGTTCAGCGACAATCTGTGGAAGGAATATAGATAACACACAACAAAAGCTTTTCACTGCCCCTTCTTCTTCTTCTGCCGTATGTGTTTTGGACCAGTAGCTTCGTTGCGGCGAGCCAGGCCAACATGTCATCGTCCAGGTCAATCAGACCACGTTCACTATTCTGTGGCCGGTGTTTAGGGCAACTGGTGACTATGTGCTCCACTGTCTGTGTTGGGTCCTTACACTCGCAGGAGGCGCTGTCTACGCGGCCCCACCTCTTCATCGCTACTCCATAGCGTCCGATGCCTATTCTCAACCGGGGCGCAGTACTCGGCGGCTGAGAACACCAGGGCCACTGTGGACATGCGCAGTGTCTTCGTCGTGGCTCCCCATGTGGTGCCGGCTAGGCAACGTATCAGTGCGGTACGGGCGTTTGTCTTTGCCTTGGCACCTTCCAGGTATTGTTTGAATGACAACGTTCTGTCCAGCTTCACACCGAGGTACGTGGGATGGGCTGGGACCGTAACCGGGCGTTATGCACCATGACGTTCATCTCGCGGGTCGCTTCCCTGTTGTTGAGGTGGAACATTGAAGATGGTGTCTTAACCATACTGAGTTTGAGGCTCCAGTTCCTCGGGTATGAAGACAGGATGTTCATGTCTTCAGAGAAGCCCTCTTCTGCTGCTTCCCAGGATGCCTTACTGAGGAGGATGGTCAGGTCATTAGCATTTCCATACTACTTAGACTGGGTTGCAGGCAGGTCATGGATGTAGACGTTGAACAGCATTGGTGCCAGCACTGAGCCCTGTGGGACACCGTTCTTAAATTTCCTCACCCTGCTGCATTGCCCGTTGCTGGTGTGTAGCCTGAAGCTGCGGTTGCTCAGCACCTCCATGATGAAGCTCACCATGTGCTTGTCTGGGATGGTTTCCAGAAGCTTCTTGTGTAGTCCACGCAGACAGACAGTATCATATGCAGCTGTGAGGTCCAAGAAGACAGCACCTGCCTTCTCCCCTGCCTGGAAGCTGTCCTCTATGTCTTGGCGGGTCACCTGGTCCGCTGTTGACCTACCGCTTCGAAAGCCAGCCTGTTCTTTAGGCAGCTGGGGGTCGATCACTGGATTGAGACGTGGGTGGAGGAGACGTCCAGGAGCTTGTATGGAATACACAGCAGTGAGATGGGTCGGTACCCCTTGGTGTCATCGCGCGGCTTGTTTGGTTTCGGCAGAGCGATCACCTTGACACGGCGCCAGATCTTTGGCTGCTTCAGGCAGTGGAAACACGTGGAGAGGAAGGAGCACATCCAGTCAGTTGCCTTCTTGCCTTGGGGTTTTATGTATTCCGGATGGATGCCGACGGTTCCTGGTGCCTTGTGCCTTGATAACCGTTGAAGGCCTTACCACCGCTAAGCTCAACGTCATCGAACAGATTGCGATTTTCTTTTTAAAAACACAATTTCCTCCAAACCCGAACAGCAGGGATTGCGCCACTTAGGACCATCTCAGAATACTGAATAGATTTAGACCATGCCCGATGATTTACGCAATGCCGCTATAATTTAACGGTTGATGGTCGCGGACAATTTCACATCAGCAATGGGTTGATTACTAAATTACTGTTTAGTTACAGGTCTGCAGCTGAATGATGCTCCGCAGCAACAGTATTCTGCGCAGGATATGCAGTTTCTCAGAACTATAATGTCGGACAAGTGTGCAAACTCTGCACACTCAAAGGATGAGAGGCGATGAACCTTTTCAACGACTGCATAGAGATGTACGCAGTTATCTGAAGTTGCGAATTAAAGAGATAGCAGTTATTGCAAATACCTTCTCTAAATTGGGTGTAAGATTTCGCCGCTCGGGAGGCTGACAAATACTGAAGCAAACCTATAATTAAAGGAAATAATTTATATTTATGGATCAGCGGGATACTTAGAAAGTGACAGAGGATCGCATTTGCCGGGGGCAAACAGGGTTAGGCCTCATGGCCGCGGACAAAGTAGGTACTATTGCAGGCACTAAAGAATAACGAGAGCGGTTTGCTAGATACCAAGAGTTAAACATAAGGTATATTGCACATAACACTGACAATCAGCAGGGATGGTGATAAGGCACAACGGGGTGATCAAGAACAATTTGGCAAAATATTGCCATGAAATCGCTAGAATTATTGCCTTTAGTACTAATGAATATGAGAATAACCTCTGACCACCAGACAGGCCTAAGCCCAAAGGAGATTGTTATGGTAAGAGTAAGGAGAACACCAAAAGGATGAGAGGGCTGAAAAGAAGTTACTCTACGAGGAGTGAGAGACAAATGAGTGTAATATTGTTTAAGAATTGTGGCGGCCCTAAAGGAGAATTGGGAATGCATAAGGGAGGCAAAAGAAGCCAGGTCGCCTCGGAACCATATCACATTAGAAGTCCAGCGGTGTGGGCAATGGTTAAAATACACAAACAGAAATTTGCCCTGGTCTCTAGCTGTGAAGGATCGTTTGCTCTTGGTAATAAATACAGCTCTAAAATGCGCGGAAAAAACTAACTGGATTCAGGTTTTGCATTGTAAACAGGCGAAGAACCACGATGGTGAAAAATGAAGCGCTGATTGGTAAAGATGACTGTCATCTATGTGATCATGCTGGTTCAGAATTAACCTATCCGGAAAACATGTGAAGAACCAGTGAACCAAACTGTGGATAAATGTTTTGGACAAGGGTAACGTGTAATCGTAATTCAGTATAACTTTGGACGCTGACGTGATTAACCAGGCACAGTGCAGATTTCTATGTGATCACAATAACTGTGGTGACAATGCCTGCCAGATTAAAGATGTAAGAGATTGGAAATGTGTGTCGTAAACGATATAACGTATGCGAGGGAGCTCCATGTGAATACTTTGTTACATATGCCCTATACGTATGAAAAAAGGAATACACTTTCTGGATGCTGGAAGTGTACACGTGGTCCCATCCAATTAAGAGGTGGTATCCCCCTTAAGATGATCGCTTTCAACCTGTGGGAAATTGGCCGAGTGGTACATGCCCCAGAACCATACCACCGCCCCGTCTGCTTGTATGTCTACCAATAGGGCCGATGCAAATATAATCGCAAATACAACCGTTCCCACTATTCCTCTTTCTGGGCCCTTCTAGGCCCTTTAGTGAAGGAAGGCCTGAAGGGCAATTTGCCATGTCAGGCAATATAGCGGTGCCCGAAAGTGGGGAACACTTTGTGCAGTCGATATCTCAATGTCATTGATGGTCCCTATGACAGTACACGTGTGGGGTTCAGTCACATTACGGCTCGAAACCGTTCAACTGGAGACCCTTTTCAGGACAACTGTTCTCCCCTTTCGGTAGAATCCTTTAGTGCCTGCAATAGTACCTACTTTGTCAGCGGCCATAAGGCCTAACCCTGTTTGCCCCAGGATAGTTGAGGCTCATATTATTTAGCCCATTTTATTTATTTTATTCGCCACTATATGTCCTTATCCCGAATATACTCTCAGTCAACACGGAAAGGTTTATTTGTTCTTGCATTTCCTTGCCGGGACATGGTAAAGGGTGAGAGAGAGAGCATCAATCTAGCGTCTGCGTAAGTAAAGGTCACTAATGACACTGCCCTAGCCTTGGAAGAAATAACTGCGGAGGTGGTGGTCATCCGGACGAATGCTCAGCTAAACAGAATGGTTTTGTATATTCTCCCAGCAGAAAATATGAGAACATAATACGTGATAGGATCTGAATGGTGTAATTATATCCCAGATGCAAAAATAAAACATTGCCAACCTGGCTGACCGAATTCGTCAAGAGGCAGCCAAGATGCATGAAACAAGATGATAATAGAGTAGTACCTGGTCTCTGCTGGGATGTACAAAGGGATGTCTGGGATTGATAGGGACGTGTAAAGATTTAATTGTTTTCGTTACCATCATCCAAGTGATGTGCGTTTCTTATGCGGTTCTTAAATGTCGCTGTGTGAGGATGATGGAACGAAATATCGTTTTTCCCCAATGCACGTGCTCTGAGCATCAAGTTACATGTATATTTAGGAGGGTTTTCTATTTTCACGACTTCAGTAGATATTGGCAGAGGAAGATCGCTGAATATTAACGGTGTTTGGGAGGCAATTGTTGTCAGGAACAGAATTTCGC
Organism: Okamejei kenojei; assembly: GCA_035221665.1. NCBI lineage: Eukaryota > Metazoa > Chordata > Chondrichthyes > Rajiformes > Rajidae > Okamejei > Okamejei kenojei. The sequence goes on along the minus strand of CM069160.1, from coordinate 5,453,260 downwards.
GTACAGATAATTGAGTGATTGGAATTATAATGTGCCATGGGGACCATGGTCACATACAACAGAGAAGCAATTCTGTCGACCCATCCTGAGCGCTCCGACCATGGGTGATGGCAACACTGCGAAGAACGTGATGCCCAGTTGCTTCTCATCATAGGCCGAGCTCCAATTTATTCAGGTTAAATTAGTAGAATATGCGTAAAGGCAACACACAATTGTTGCTTCTGTGAAAGACCAGGTACTTGTACTTGTTCACTTTATCCAGTTTGATATCTGCCATAACTGATCCTGATGGTTGCAGTACTTCACATTAACAGAGAAGGATATTTTATTACACTCATGCCATCACGTTTCAAATCTACTACGGCGAAAAAATGTTCCTTCTCTTTTTCCGCAGTTCTGGGGAACTGGGCCAAGGGCATCGGACCCGAAATATTAGCTACTTCTATTCCACCATTTTCTGTCACTATATCAGATTTCCAACTAATACGTTGTCATTGTTTAGATTTTGTTGTTCTGCATCTAGAGGCGTGTAGGTTTGCCCTGATCCTAATAGTTTCCTGAGCCGAACTCACCATTATACATCTCAAGAAATGCAGAATTTAGGATTTCAAAACGAATACACTGCACATATTCACAACTCTAATAACATTAGTACAACATTCCAAGCACCTCAATAAGAGTGTTATTTGCCAGGGACGTCGACGCAGTTTGTATGGTTTATTAAAATATGGGGATTGGAATTCAGAAAACGCCTCTTACGCGGGTAAAATAAGGACGACGGAGATAATCTTCTTAAATAGTGATGATTTGTTCGGGCATCTCATGCATAATTTCAAATTCATCGCTAAAGGACGCAGAGAGAGGACGAAATGTTTAAAGAGAACTGAAGATGCTGAAAAAATGGAAGGTAGACTGAAAATGCTGGAGAAACTCACCGGGTGAAGCAGCTTCTGTGGAGAGAAGGAATTGGTGACGTTTCGGGTCGAGACCCTTCTTCAGACTGATATCGGAGGGTAGGGCCGGGAAAAAGAAAGGAAGTAGGCGTTGGCAGTAGGAATTGTGGGGGAACTGGGAAGGGGAATGAGAGAGATAGCAAAGGCTATCTAAAATTGGAGGTCAATGTTCATACCGGGGGGTGTAAACTACCCAAGCGAAATATTGGGGGATGGGAACGAGAGAGAAACCAAAGGCTATCTAAAATCAGAGAAGTAAATTTCGATACCGCTGGGGTGTAAATTACCCAAGCGGAATATAAGGTGCTGTTCCTCCTTGCCAGGATTTCTATTTGAGTACCTTTCACTCTCACCGTGGATACTCTCATTTTTGCCAACAATAATCAATGTAGGGCACCAGTGATTGTTGTCTAACAAATTAATCATTGGACAATAAACCCATGAAGCCCGAGAGATGCCATGAGCTGAGAGAGCATGGTAATGTCATAATTGTTTCTAGGGAAGCGTGTATCATCATTTTGTTCTTCAGTAATGCCAGCCAATATATGGACGATAAGCTTGACAATTCCTATAAGATTGCAGACTGAGTAAAAGCTTTCTGAATTAAAAGTATTATATATGAATACGCGAAGTATAAGAATTAATGTGGATGAGCTTGAGGCTCAGTTAGAGATTGATAGATATGTCATTGTGGGGATTACAAAGACATGGCTGCAGGATGATCGGGGTTGGGAACTGAATATTGAGGGTTATACGTCCTATAGAAAGGATAGGCAGAGGGGGTGGGGTAGCTCTGTTGGGTCAGGGATGAAATTTAGTCCCTTGCGAGGGGTGACATAGGGACTGACGATGTAGTGTCGCTGTGGATACAATTGAGGAATTGTACAGGTAAGAAGACACTAATGTGTGTTACTACAGGCCTCCAAACAGTAGCCTGGATATACGGTGCAAGTTGCAGCAGGAGTTAAAATTGGCATGTAACAAAGGTAATGCCACTGTGGTTAGGGGAGATCTCATTATGCAGGTAGACTGGGAATATCTGGTTGAGTCTGGACCCCAAGAAAGAGAGTTTGCGGAGCGCCTCTGAGATTGATTCTTAGAGCATCTTGTATTGGAGCCTACCTGGGAGAAGGCAATTATGTGTGTATCGTATAATGAACCGGATTAAATAAGGGAACTCAAAGTCAAGGAATCGCTAGGAGGTAGTGACCATAATATGATATTTTAATCTGCAATTTGAGAGGGAGAAGATTAAATTAGAAGTGTCAGTGTTGCACTTGAACAAAGGGGACTGTGAAGGCACGAGAGAGGAGCTGGCCAAGATCGACTGGAAAAGGATCCTAGTAATAACGGTGAAACAGCAATGGCAGAAATTTCTGGGCATAATCGATAAGATGCAGAGTCATTTCATTCCAAAGAGGAGGAACGATTCCAAGAGGAGTAAGAGGCAACCATGGCTGACAAGGGAAGTTAGGGACGGTATAAAACTAAAAGAAAAGGTTTATAACATAGAAACGAGTAGCGGGAAGCTAGAGGAATTGGAATATTCCAAAGCACATCAGAAGGTAACACAAAGGGCAATACAGGGTGTAAAGATGACGTGCGAAGTTAACCAACCCAAGATTATCAAGTAGGATAGCAAAAGCTTCTTTAGGTATTGTAAGTTAAAAATATTAGTACAGTCGCATGTGGGTCGTTGAAGGCAGAAACACGTGACATTAACATTATTATGGGGAACAAGGGAATGGATTAAGAGTTCAAAAGGTTGTTTGGTTCTGTCTTCACAAACACAAACAATCTCCCAGTTATACTAGACGACAGAGCATCTAGGGAGACAGAGGAACGGAGAAAAAATAGCCTAAAAGACTGAAGGTTGATAAATCACCAGGTCCTGACGGTCTGCATCCCAGGTTGCTCAATGAGGTGGTTCTAGATAACGTTCACGCATTGGTGATCATTTTCCAATGCTCTGTAGCTTCAGGATCACTTCTTGTAGATTTGATTGCAGCTGATGTTATCCCTCATTTCAAGAAAGATGCGAGAGAGAAAACGGAGACGTATAGACCAATTATCCCACCATCGGTGCTGGGGAAGATGATGGAGTCAATTCTTACGGAAGTAATAACGGCGCGTTATTATTATAATAATAGCAGTAAAATGATTAGTCTAAGTCAGCATGGATTTATCAAGGGGAAATCCTGCTTGACTTATCTTCTGGGTTTTTTTAGGGTGTGACAAGTAAAATGGATGATCAGCCAGTGGATGCAGTGTAACTGGACTTTCAGAAAGCCTTCGATAAGATCTGACACAGGAGATTATTGGGCAAAATTAGAGCACATGGTATTGGGGATAGGGTGTTAACATTGATAGAAAATTAGTTGGCAGACAGGAAACAATGAGTAGGAAAAAGAACGGGTCCCTGTCAGAATGGCGGGCAGTGGCGAGTGGAGTGCTGCATTGCTCAGTGCTGGGGCCGCAACTATTTACTATATATATTAATGATTTGGATGACGCAATTAAATGTAACACTGGCAAATTTGCAGATGACACAAAGCTGGGTGGCAGTGTGAACTGGAAAGAGGATGCGAGGAGGTTGCAGGGTGACCTGGACAGGTTGTGTGAGTGGGCAGATGCATGGCAGATGCAGTATAATGTAGATAACTATGAGGTTACCCACTTTGGCGGCAAGAACAAGGAGGCTGATTATTATCTCAAAGGTGTCAGATTAGGAAACAGGGAATGGCAACGAGGCCTGGGCGTTCTTGAACACCAGTTACTAAAAGTAAACTTGCAGGTACAGCAGGCAGTGAGGAGAGCTAATGGAATGTTGGCATTCAAAACGAGAGGATTTGAGTATAGGAGTAAGAGGCCCTTCCGCAGTTATACGGGTCCCTGGTGAGACCACACCTGTAGTATTGTGTGCAGTTTTGGTCTCCTAATTTGAGGAAGGACATCCTTGCTAATGAGGGAGTGCAGCGTAGGTTCACGAGGTTAATCCCCGGTACTGTCACGTGAGGAATGATTGGAAAGACTGTGATTGTATTAACTGAAATTTAGAAGGATGGGGGGGGGGTCTTATATAAACATATAAAATTATTGAAGGACAGGACAAGGTTGAAGCAGGAAAAAATGTTCCCAATGTTCGGGGTGACCAGAACCAGGGGCCACAGTCTAAGTATAAAGTGGCCACTTAAAACTCAGATGAGAATAATAAAATTCACCCAGAGAGTTGTGAATTTGTCGAATTCTCTGCCACGGAAGGCAGTGGTGGCCAATTCACTGGATGAATTTAAAAGAGAGTTAGATAGAGCTCTTGGGGCTAGCGGGATCAAAGGGTATGGGGAAAAGGCAGGCACGGGTTACTGATTGTGGATGAGCAGCCATGATCTGAATTAATGGTGGTGCTGTCTCGAAGGTCCGAATGGACTCCTCCTGCAGCTATTTTCTAGGTTTCTATGTGACGATGTAATTACCATAATCCTGAAAAGTTCACTGACAAATTCAGCCGCCTGGAAAACCCGGGTGTTACACCTCTCCGCATTCTACTGATAACAAAGTGAACATTTAAGAATCAATTCTGGTATGAAAATCAGTTGGAAGTTTATTTCGTCCAATCCCGCAGAACAAACTGGTGGGTTACGCCGGCAGCATTTACTGCATTTTACAGCATTTACATCTCATTCGTATTTTGTTCGTATCAGAAATGCTAGTAAACGTAAACGTACAGTTGCTTAAAGTTCGCAAGTTGCTTAAAACATATTGTAGACAGACACAAAATGCTGGTGTAACTCAGCGGGACAGGCAGCATGTCTGGTGAGAAGGATTGGGTGACGTTTCTTCAAACATACTGATCCTCACTTTTCTGAAAAAGGAAGCGTATTTGAGAACATGTAAGCCCATGTTTCCCTTTCTGGCTTCAATATATTGGACAAAGAGAAAATAACACCAATGTAAATCACCGGCTGAGGCAGCATCTATGGAGAGATGGAATGGGTGAGTTTCCGGGTCGAGATCCTTCTTTAGATTGATGTCGGAGGGGGGGCGGGAAAAATATAGAAAGTGGGCGGAGACGATACGATGTAGGAGAACTGGGAAGGGGAGGGGAAGGAGGGAGAAAGCAAGGGCTATCTGAAATTAGAAAAGTCAATGTTCATACCGCTGGGGTGCAAACTACCCAAGCGAAATAGCCCTTCCTTTCTCCCTCCTTCCCCTCCCCCTTTCCAGTTCTCCTACAAGTCCTACTGTCTCCGCCAACTTTCAATATTTTTCCTGCCCGCCCCCCCCCCCCCCCCACATCAGTCTGAAGTAGGGTCGCGACCCGAAACGTCACCCATTCTTTTCTCCATAGATGCTGCCTCACCCGATGAGTTGCTGCAGCATTTTGTGTCTACCTTCGATGTTATCCAGCATCTGCAGTTCTTTCTCACACAACCATGTAAATGATGTGGCTGGAGTGTAGTGTCTCTGGCATCCACAATCATAACTTGTCTAGAGCCGGTGATCATGGTGCACATAGGTCCAGCCTCAGAATCACCCATGCCACATCCCAGTTTGCCTACCGTTCTCGGACAATGCATCAGACGCCATCTCTATGGCACTACGGTACAGTCATCTCCAGATCATCTGCAGAAGAAGGTTTCCTATTGTTTGTCTATAGATCTACAATCGATATCACAATCCGAACCAAACCCATATCCAAATTCCTGTAACTTGCAGTCATCACGCCCTCTGCCACTGACTCCTTGAACCATATACACAATCAGAAAGGGTAGGCGACAAATCATCGTCCGCGATAATTTTCAACATCGGCGCACAGCAAAACGTGTCATTACTCTCTCCCTGTACACTTACTGGCGTGTGAGCAGTTCTTGCGCCAACTCAATTGTAGATTACTACACCGTGGTCAGCCGGATCTCGCAAGAAGATTGAGAGCTTCGTAGCATTATGTCAAGACAACAGCCTCTTCCCTCATGTCCGAAAGACGAAAGAGCAAGGAATTGGACTTAAGAAGAGAGGTGGAGTGCATGAACCATTCTGCTTCAATGGTGCTGAGTTCGAAACTAGGCGGACAGGTAGATGTGTGGGAAGAGGGCACGGGTTGTGTTGGAAGAGGGCATGACATTGGAAAAGCCGTCATTCGGTCCACTATGTCACAACAGGGTATCACTTGAAAAAACGTAATTTAAATCGCTGCAGAAATACTAAAACAATGACGATTTGTTAACGATGGTACAAAATTAACGATTCACTTGAGTGCGAATTATCAACAGCTCATTTTTTGTTATGTTTTGTGCGATATTTCTCTCACATCTTCAGACTCTATCACAATCTCGTTAAATTTGATTGTCCGTATAATCATAGATATCTCCTCAGATTGTAATTACACATGATACTTGCAAAACATAAGAGAGGGTGCGCATGGAAACTTATTGTTGCAGCTAATGAAGAAAGTTCAAAAGAAGCCGCATTAAAGCGTCTACAAAAATTTTTAAGCTGATAACCAATGTTTCATGTATGGACGATTTCAACTGCTGAAACATGTCTATACAGGTTACAATTTTAACAGTCATGAAGGGCATGAAACAGACAACCTAATTAACGTGATCGTGATTGACAAATACCAATCTCCTTGCGTGTTCATTCCACCCTTGAGATTTCTGCAAAGTATAAGTACGAGCTAAATTTGAAATCTGGAGATCCGTGAGCCTATTGAACTGAGGAGAAAGGCATCTTCCAACTAAATATGAACAGGTCTGCACTCCTGAAGACCGAGAGTATTTACCATCCTATTCTTGCAATAATTGGAGTCCCAGGTAGGTGAGCCAAAGGTTAGTTTTACACATTCATACGTTGATATGCTTGACAGACAATATTAAACATCATAGCAAACATATTTGAAAAGATTACAGTTTTTATGAAATTATTAATACAAACGAAGTACTGTAAAAAAAAATGCTTCTCGCTACCTGATCCAAAGTATCTTGCTGATCTCATTTATATACTGGATCTAAAACAGTCTACCTCCACAATGGACGATTAAACGCTTCCAAATAGGGGTCTGCATATAAACGCGATGTTTCAAGCTCTTTCTAGTTTCATTCCATGCAGTTGATTTTCCATAGCTTCATTGTACGAAGAACAAGTAAACGTACGGCGGATTCCTGCTGAGCATTATAGATCATAACTTATTTTAACTTTAGACTTCACGGTCGAAATAAACAAAACAACGGTTTGATGGATGCTGTTCTCTGTCTTCTGGAACTCTCGCTAAAGAATGTCAGTCATGTGTGCGAGTCCGTGCGCGTGCTATGATTGCAGGTGCCTCCATCTGCCTGATAACATATCGCGAAATAAAACATGCTAGCCGTGAATGCTCAGCTAAATTAGCTAAATTATGTCATGGTTTACCGAGGCTGAGTTCATGGTTTATTTTAAAGCATTGTAACATTGAAATACAAGTTGCACCAAGTGAAACCAGATTTGACCTACCAGTTTGAATAGCCGTGTTTTGCCATTCAGAGTAATGATTAAATTTTACCCTATTGACGGATTTTTTAAGTGCATATTATTGAAGTAAACGAAGATAATTTGTTATAAATAACACAGAACACGGAAAATAATATACCAGAACACGGTAATGCACAGCAGAAAAATTAAATTTCGCCGTTGCATTTCCGGAATATTAACTTTTACATTCAGCAGACATTCAGAAAAAAGGTAAGACGTTGCTCTTAGACACAAAATGCTGGGGTAACTTAGCAGGACAGGCAGCATCTCGGGAGAGAAGGAATGGGTAACGTTTCGGGTTACCTGTTGCTTTTAGACTGTTCTGCCAGATTTAATCGCTAACATTTTTGGTATTGTCGCCGAGAGGGTATTGAAGTATTGAGGATCCATCTGCAAACTGCGAATGGTTGCGTAGCGGAGATTATGGCGTGCTCCAGGTTTCGTAGTTTGACTCGAGACTACGCCTAATCACTTCCAAGAGCACGCTCTCACTTTACTCATGACGTTGCTGATCACACAAAAGTGGTGTAGATGCGGTACCTCGTCATTATTGAGCTCAGATGGCGTACAAGTTCGCATTCAACCCATCAGACCAACAGCAGCCACAGCTCGAGACATTTGATTATGTTGCTTCTTTCAATGTTTACATATTTGCAAGTTTTCAAGATTATCACACGTGAATTCAACCTCTTCCTAGAGCCATTCAACACGTATTGCCAGACGGCCAACAGGGTTATTCCGGGGATGCGCACGCAGACCTCTATCGCCTGGGTCTTAAATGTATGTTTCGCAATGGATACGTCTTGCAAAATAGACAACGATCACACACAAATAGGGCTTTGCAAACTGCAAATCTTTAGCAAGAGAATGCCAACATTTCAGACAGTACAGAGGGTCGGTATGTACATATGTTGAAAGTCGATCATGACGGTTGAAGCTGCTAACTCATCGGCAGGTTGTGCCTCTGTCGTTGAGTTGTGTTGCCTGGTTTTTGTTGGCTCTGAAGCAACTGTCTGCCATCTGTGATTGACTGAATTTCAAAGCGTCAAGACACCAGCGAGAGAGCTGTCGAACTGATGCCGGCCTTTCTGTTGTTTACTTCCATATGGGAAGTACACGTGTGTTTAGAATTGGACAACGAATAGTGAGTGTAAGCACAATTTGTATCCGTAACCAATGCTGTGATGGCAGATAACAAAATGTAGCGTTATTTGAATATTGCCCTGGTCGACGTGGGGGGTAATAATTAAAGAAAGTGATTGCCTTCCATTTCTCAGTATGTTTGATTCATTTGGCAGATTCTTCAGATGTTTAAATTAAATCGGATATTTTAATGACGAAGTGCTTCAATATTTAGTGTTTTAAATCTATTCCAATATTTTCTAGCTTGCCTTGAGCCATTGCAGAAATTTCACAAATGAACCTGGCGATACATGTTGAGTATCAAATGTTGTCTGGCTTTTCGAAAGTCTGGACCTAGGTCCATGATATGTGTGCCGAATTAATGTGTGAATCCTATCCGCCGCACAGCCTATGTAGCGGATATCAGACGTCAGCGTGCTTGGTCCGCCATATCAGAAATTAATGTGTGTACGTGGACTCTAAGAGGAGAGAAATGGACAGCAGTTTGCCATGAAAATGTTACGGTTGTTCCCTGCTAATTTATTACAGTAGAGGAACAGAATGAGGAATGTGAGAAGTATGTATGCACAGGGGGGGGGGGGGGGGGGGGGGGTCGGCAACAATTCACATGCTGCTGTGAGCTCTAAATGTCACATTTGCAGATAAGCTGCGAAAATTACATCTGTGTGATTATCAGTGAGGAGGCGCGGTTTCCACGAGATAAGCTAAGGTATCATGAGTGCCAAACACGTGACAAATCACATCTGAAATTAATAAGCATCTCTAAACATCCTTGGTCGACGGGTATCCAGCTGGAAATGGGCTCTGGACTTCAGGCTGTTCATATCACGTGGAATTGGTTTTACCGTCTCCACAAGGCTAGCCCACAATATTGCTACTGCTCGGAGCTGTGTGTTCAGATTATGCTCTACACCAAATACATCCATATGTGTTTGACCACGTACAACGGTAACTCGGTGTTTAAGTATGCCGATTATGCCACTGCCGATGGGCACTTCGACAAGAATGATGAGACGAAGTAAAGGAAGGAAATCCGGTACATAGTGTCATTGAGTCAGGACACGATATAGCCGTTAACATCTCCGCGACACAGTTCCGTGTGAACGAAAGGAAGCGGAGAGGACAAACAGCGCCCCATCTCATCTCTAGATGTGATCAACATTTCGTGTTCTGTGCCATTAATATCACAAAAACAATTGCTGGTCCCTTCACGGAGATGCGATAACAACAAAGCGCATCAGTGTGTTCACTTTATTAGAAGTCTGAGAATTAAAAGGGGTCCAACCGTAAACCTGCGTAATATAGTTTGTTATTCCAAAGTCTTAAAGGCAAGAACAACTCGTACATGCATGACAAATTGAAGCAAATGAATATATATTTCGCGGGTTATTTCTCGTTCGTAATTCAATTTTCATCTTTTGGTTGCAGCAAATTTGGTGACAATCCTTATCCTGTCGTCTGGAAAGTGCGGCCTCACTAGATGCGTCATCCAGTATCTGAAATCAATGGCGGTAGCTGATCTAATGGTACTGGTTTTCAATGTAATACTCTCTAAGATTAAAGAGGCATATTTTCCGCATTCATTCCTCAATTACACCCCCATTTGCAGTTTTCTTATTACACTGGTTTATATTTCGCTCGATTGTTCCGTCTGGCTGACTGTCACTTTTACATTCGATCGATTTGTTGTTATATGTTGCCAGTCGTTGCGTTCAAAATATTGTACCATGAAGACTGCATTGAAGGTAATAACAGCTGTGTTTATATTAGGTATTTTAGAAAATATTCCACTCTACTTTATATTTGAACCTCGTGAAGTGATTAATGATGTACCATGGTCCTGTTCTGTAAAATCAAGTTTCTACACATCATCCACCTGGATCGCATATTTATGGTTTGAAACTATTTTAACCCCATTTGCTCCATTTGCGTTGATTCTTCTGCTCAATACCTTGACCATAAAGCATATTATCATGGCCAACAGAGTCAGGAGCAAGCTCCGAGAGAGTAATAGAGAGGCGTGTCAGACTGATCAAGAGACTGAGAACAGAAGGAAATCGATTATTTTACTCGTTGCAATATCTGGCAACTTTATTTTCTTATGGATGGTAAACCTTGTGTGCTTCATCTGTGTACAGTTTACAGATACTCAATTGATGGCAACAGATTACAACGACTCCTTCACCATTGCGGAAAAAACTGGCTATATGCTGAGGTGTTTGAGTACTTGCACAAACACTTTCATTTATGCAGTTTCACAGAGACACTTCAGAGAGGAACTGAAGAATGTAATTTCACGTCCCTTTCTTGTCATTGCTAATATATTCAAACGTTTGACCACAAAACTAACATTATCCAAAAATGTAATCAAGTGATAATTTGAGAGGCACACATATATATCTGTAACATGTAAGAGGATTTGTCGTGGTATCCCTTTCCACATTTTCTTGGGATTCTGTTTCCCTTATTTAGTTACCATAAACCAATAATAAACCAAAGCGATATTTTTGAAATATAATGTACGGTCATTGAAATAATATATTTGTTTCAATTTACTGATCCCATTTATGACGACGACTTAGTTTGAAGTCCATTGTCTATCATCAGGAACAGAAACGCGTTCAAGTCAGTATAATATGGTTTATTACAAACCCGGCGGAATTATAGAGAGACAGAATAAAAAAAAACGTTTTGTGGCCTGACGGACGCCAAGGGTAACGGAAAAATTGAATGATGTTCCTTCCCACTGAGCTGATGTAAGCTTTTAACAACTATATCTTCCAACCTTAAACACAGTTCCTCTACTTTGTGCCTTTCAATTCTGCACGTGCCTCTTATAATTTCATATAACGGTGTCAGTTCGTCCCGGTTTTCCCATTTCTCGGCATCCTTTGCCGCAATGCATTTGCCTTCTTTACTCCATAAGTATTTGCTTTCGCAAAATTCCTCACTTGTCACATCTCGGGATAAAATTCACGTGATATGTTCCGTCAAGGTTTCTATCTGTTCGATATTCAGCTGCAGGCTCAGCCAATTTTCCTCGCGGTCCACAACATCCATGTTTTTCCTGTCACCCTCAAACTCACTAATCATTTATCTAACATACGCACCGAATTAGCAATTTTATGAAATAAAGCTAAGATCCATCACCGATCTAAAGTTCAACGGTGGCCGCATATTTTCTAGTGACATAATATATTATCTACCACCACCCCGGGGCCTTATCACTAAAATGACAACATTGCATTGATCTCGCTGTGAATTGAACTACTGGCCTGCTCTACATTGTGAGATCTTGACAAATGCCTCAATAAAATTAATTTAGGCATTGTACACTGCCTTCATCCATATTATTAAATGCCGCAATATATGTGAAGAGTTCCCACGCACAATTACATGCTTCAGATGTAACGCTCCTTGGACCATTAGACGTTCAGACATTGATGCACAATTAGGTTATTCGACCCGTCGACTCTGCCAGTTGATCATGGCGATTTTTTCCCCTCACAACCGCATTCTCTCGGTAGCTTTGGACGTCCTTACTGATCAAGGGCATATGTATCGGTTATCGGTTTATAAAGTACCATATGTTCTGATCTCTACAACCATTTTTATGTCAAGGACTTTCAATTATGCACCGCGTTCTGGCTAAACAATCTCCTCTTTTGACCACTATAATCCTTATTCATTCAATGACTTCTAAGTGCACTCCATACTTTAATATGATCCATAATAGGTAAACAAACGTGTGTTACCCTGCTGCAACATCATTAAATGTTTGCACAGTTGCCCCAAAGGAAAGTGAAAAGTACTGTGATGGAATAAAAGATAAACGTGGAAGCAAACCCTTTCTATTTCTCCACCCGAACGTTGACTGTTGCTCGTCCCACAGATATTGGTTCTCCAGCATTTACTTTTTCCAGCTCAAATCAGCACATTTGTTACTTGATCTTCACATTACTATCTGAATGAAGGTGATAATTATATAGTGTAACAACCTGCGACTCCTAAACTGGCATGAAGCAAAGAATATGTTGTGTAAACAGGCCCGGACGAAGCTTTACAAAAAGGGGGGGCAGCATGAGAGGATTACAACAATTTTAACGTTAAATAATGTGCGCGCTGTGCATAACATGAGCGCGAAGCATGAAGTCCCTCTATGCCAGGGTCTAGGGCCCGCTTAAGGGCCCTGGAAGCTCTGGGGTTTTAGATGCTCTCTGATGCATTCTGAGCCTTATTTTGGAGCTTTTTTTGCACCAAATATATGACCAATATTTGAGAATTTTACAGGAATCTGAGAGGTAGCTTTTTCACACAAAGGGTGGTGGGAGTATGGAACGAGCTGCCAGAGGAGGTAGTTAAGGCTGGACCGATCCTAATGTTTAAGAGACATTTGGACACGTATATGGATAGGACTGGTTTAGATGAATATGGGCCAAACGCGTTTGAGTGGGACTAGTGTAGATGGGACATGTTGGATTGTGTGTGCAAGTTAGGCTGAAGGGCCTGTTTCCACACTGCATCAATCTATGACTAAAAAGTTAAGAAGAAAAATGCATCTTGATAAGTAGAGCAGATTTGAAAGAGGAGTGAAATGAAAAGGCAAAGAGAGGTTCATGGGTGGAAAGGAACATAGGAAAGGAGGAGCAGGGTGGGCTTGGGCAGAGGGCTGAAGGGAAAGTAGACACAAAGTGCTGGAGTAACTCAGCGGGTCAGGCAGCATCTCTGGAGAACGTGGATATATGACATGTCACAGAGTGCTGGAGTAACTCAGTGGGTCAGGCAGCATCCCTGGAGAAAAGGTACAGATTATATTTCGGGTCAAGACCATTCTTCAGTAATATACATGATGTGGCATGCATGCACATTCCCGAATGTTACCCAAACCGTCGTGAGCTACTTTGTGACGGTGTTTGCCCTCTCATATATCGTCTCTGCTTCCTTGGGTGATGCAGGACAGAACACGAGCTTTCGGACATGGTGTGAAGCTGTTGCAGTCTGTCCCAGCCTGGTAAAAGCCTGGAAGGAGTGGATGTGGAGAGGATGTTTCCACGAGTGGGCGAGTCTAGGACCAGTGGCCACAGCCTCAGAATTAAAATATGTTCCTTTTGGAAGGATATGAGCAGGAATTTCTTAAGTCAGAGGGTGGTGAACTGTGGAATTAATTGCCACAGGCAGCTGTGGAGGCCAGTGGACATTTTGTCATGCGGAGATTGGTAGATTCATGATAGATACGGGTGTCAGATGTAATGTGGAGAAGGCAGGATAATGGGGTTGAGAGGGAAATATATCTATAATACTAAAACTAATATCTTGAACACTTTATGACATTCTGTTTTGTGATTTCGGAAAGAACACCGCTACTTACGGCCGTAATTTTTGGCCATCTCGCTCAGAGTCCCCCTCCGCCGGATTGGACAAGAGGATTTTTCCCATCGATGAAAAATCAGAGGGTTATTAATGTTTTTTTTAAAAATCGCCATTAAAATCGCCAGCCCCCGCTGGCGGCATGGGGTGTGATCCTATAAAACCCGGAAGTGTCGTGCCTCACTCAGCCTCTGCGAGATGGAGGAAGCGAGGGGGGCACGGCTCTCTGAGCTGTGAATAACACTGAACGCACGTCTACTCGACGGTGAGTCCCCTCGATGTGGTTGTAAAATTTTTCCAAATAGTTTGTCTTGGCTTTAAAAAAAAAATCAGAAAATGTATTGGTTATAAATTGTTTGCCAAATTGTTTGTCTTGGCTTTTAAAAAATGTTTTCAGAAAATGTATTGATTGCAAAGTGTTTGCCAAATTGTTTGGCTTGGCTTTTAAAACAATGTTTTCAGAAAAAGTATTGGTTGTAAAGTGATTGCCAAATTCGTTGTCTTGGCTTGTAAAACAATGTTTTCAAAAAATGTACTGCTTTTATAGTGATTGCCGAATTGTTTGTCTTGGTTTTTTAAAAAATGTTTTCAGAAAATGTATTGGTTTGAAAAAGCGTTTGCCAAATTGTTTGTCTTGGCTTTTAAAAAAAATGTTTCAGATAATGTATTGGTTGTAAAGTGTTTTCTAAATTGTTTGTCTCGGCTTTTAAATAAAGGTTTACAGAAAATGTAAATCGTTTGGCAAATTGTTTGTCTTGGCTTTTAAAATGCCTGCAACAGTTTTCGGGTGGATAAAGCTTGAATGCACATTTTATTAGATCAGGACTGTGTTTAATTGCAAAATTGGCGCTCATTCCGTGATTTCCGCTTAGTGGCAAGATGGCGCCGATGAAGTCATTTCCGGTTATCGGCAAGATGGCGCTAAGTGCGTCAATTCCTGTTCGTGGTAAGAAGGCGTTGACTGCAGAAGGCACAGTGAAGACGTCGTAGAATAATTCAAGCGAGCTTCCTGCTCTGTTTATAGTGAGCGTGGTAGTTCAATTTTATTTAAAGCACGTTTTTGCTTCAGCAGCAGCCTCTACAGGAGGCTTGAAACGTTTGAATCATTCGGTGTACACATTGTATGTTTACCGCGTTCTAAAGTTACTTGGTTGTGAGTGTGTGTGAGTGTGTGGTTGTGAGTGTGTGTGAGTCTGTGCGTATGTGAGTGTGTGTGTGTGTGTGTGTGTTTGCAGTGTGTGTGTTTACATACCAATAAATGTATTGGTTGTAAAATGGTTGTAAAATTACTTGCCTTGGCTTTTAAAAAAAATTAAAGGTGGGTGGACTATAAAACCCGGAAGTGTCGTGCCTCACTCAGTCTCTGCGAGATGGAGGAAGCGAGAGGGGCACGGATCTCTGAGCTGCGATTAACACTGAACGCGCGTCTACTCGACGGTGAATCCCCTCGATGTGGTTGTAAAATGTTTGCCAAATAGTTTGTCTTGGCTTTAAAAAAAATCAGAAAATGTATTGGTTATAAATTGTTTGCCAAATTGTTTGTCTTGGCTTTTAAAAAATGTTTTCAGAAAATGTATTGATTGTAAAGTGTTTGCCAAATTGTTTGGCTTGGCTTTTAAAACAATGTTTTCAGAAAAAGTATTGGTTGTAAAGTGATTGCCAAATTGTTTGTCTTGGCTGGTAAAACAATGTTTTCAAAAAATGTACTGCTTTTATAGTGATTGCCGAATTGTTTGTCTTGGTTTTTTAAAAAATGTTTTCAGAAAATGTATTGGTTTGAAAAAGCGTTTGCCAAATTGTTTGTCTTGGCTTTTAAAAAAAATGTTTCAGATAATGTATTGGTTGTAAAGTGTTTTCTAAATTGTTTGTCTCGGCTTTTAAATGAAGGTTTACAGAAAATGTATTGGTTGTAAATTGTTTGGCAAATTGTTTGTCTTGGCTTTTAAAATGGCTGCAACAGTTTTCGGGTGGATAAAGCTTGAATACACATTTTATTAGATCAGGACTGTGTTTAATTGCAAAATTGGCGCTCATTCCGTGATTTCCGCTTAGTGGCAAGATGGCGCCGATGAAGTCATTTCCGGTTATCGGCAAGATGGCGCTAAGTGCGTCAATTCCTGTTCGTGGTAAGAAGGCGCTGACTGCAGAAGGCACAGTGAAGACGTCGTAGAATAATTCAAGCGAGCTTCCTGCTCTGTTTATAGTGAGCGTGGTAGTTCAATTTTATTTAAAGCACGTTTTTGCTTCAGCAGCAGCCTCTACAGGAGGCTTGAAACGTTTGAATCATTCGGTGTACACATTGTATGTTTACCGCGTTCTAAAGTTACTTGGTTGTGAGTGTGTGTGAGTGTGTGGTTGTGAGTGTGTGTGAGTCTGTGCGTATGTGAGTGTGTGTGTGTGTGTGTGTGTTTGCAGTGTGTGTGTTTACATACCAATAAATGTATTGGTTGTAAAATGGTTGTAAAATTACTTGCCTTGGCTTTTTAAAAAAAATTAAAGGTGGGTGGACTATAAAACCCGGAAGTGTCGTGCCTCACTCAGTCTCTGCGAGATGGAGGAAGCGAGAGGGGCACGGCTCTCTGAGCTGCGATTAACACTGAACGCACGTCTACTCGACGGTGAATCCCCTCGATGTGGTTGTAAAATGTTTGCCAAATTGTTTGTCTTGGCTTTTAAAAAATGTTTTCAGAAAATGTATTGGTTTCAAAGTGTTTGCGAAATTGTTTGTCTTTGCTTTAAAATGGTTGCAACAGTTTTCGGATGGATAAAGCGTGAATAAACATTTTATTCGATCAGGACTGTGTTTAATTGCAAAATTGGCGCTCATTCCGCTTAGAGGCAAGAATGGGCCGATTATGCCATTTCCGTTTAGCGGCAAGATGGCGCTATGTGCGCCACTTCCGGTTCGTGGCAAGATGGCGCTAACTGCAGAAGGCAAAGTGAAGACGTCGTTAAATAATTCAAGCGAGCAGACTGCTCTGTCTATAGTGAGTGTGTCGGTTGGATGTTATTTAAAGCATGTGTTTGCCTCAGCAGCATCATCTACAGGAGGCTTTAAACGTTTGAATCATTCGGTTTACACACTGTATGTTTCCCACGATCTGAATTTACTTGGCATTTTAGTACTGGTTGTGAGTGTGTATTAGTGTGTGAGTGAGTGTATGTGTGTGTGTGTGTGTGTGTGTGTGTGTGAGAGTGTGTGCATGAGTGCGAGTGAGTCTGTGTGTGTGTGAGTGTGCGTGTGTGTGAGAGTCTGTGTGTCCGTGTATGTGTGAGAGAAATCTATCCTACTTCAGAATTCCAAAATTGAAGAAAAATGAAGGTAAAGAGAAGCGAGAGCAGAAGGGACAACAGCAGATAAAGTGATTGGCGAACATTGGCCGTGTAGATATGGAGATTGAACATATTGGGAATTATCGCCTTTGCTCACTGCACTTCATCAACAGTAAGGTATTATTTGTGTTTTTTCTTGATTCCTTTTGTTTATAAAAAGATTCAGAAGTGATAAATCTGGCTGTAAAATTTTGAAATCGCCCATAGTTCTGAAGTGGGTTTTTACATGCAAAAGGAAAACGCTTCTGAAGCTAAATGTATCATTAAAAAAATCTCCGAACTTACGAGTGGTGTGCGGAAAAGTAGGTTTTCTATAGGCATTGGGAAGCCACTTGCTATTGACTGATGTATATTTTGGCAAATAATAAAATGTCCTGACAGCCTTGAACACCACTCCCTTTCAACAGCCCACCATGTTGTCAATTTCCTGAGTTTGATTGATGACTGCACAGCCAGCCACCAGCCGTGAGAAAGTGAATTTAACAGCTAACAATTGCATGCCATTCCTTGGCAGTTTCCCAGCTGGCAGCGATTTTTTAAGGCCTTGACCGAGCTGCTAGCCCAAGAATCCATTTGTCCATACTAGACCTCTGGAAACCAGTCCCTTCCGAGGCCCACAACACGCATACTAGCGCAACAGAATGCCCCGCCCCTCCCCCCACTGGCCAGCAATATTGGAATTGGTGGGGAGGTAGAATATTGGGTTGAGTGACCAGCCCTCCTGTGTGATGCTGCGACCCAACGGGTCCCACTTAGTCTAGTATAGTCATAGAGTGTTACAGTGTGGAAACAGGCACTTAGGCCCAGCATGTCCCACCTACACTAGTCCCACCTGTCCACGTTTGATCCATATCCCTTCAAACCTGTCCTATCCAGGTACGTGTCTAACTGTTTCTTTAAAGTTGCAGTAGTCCCTGCCTCAATTACCTCCTCTGGCAGCTTGTTCCATACACCTACCACTCTTTGTGTAAAAAATATACCCCTCAGATTCCTATTAAATCTTTTCCCCTTCATCTTAAACTTATGTCCTCTGCTCCTCGATTGACCTACACTGGGCAAACGACTCAAGATAATTCAAGAGAGTTTTATTGTCATGTGTCCCTGATAAGACAATGACATTCTTGCTTTGCTTTAGCACACCAGAACATAGTAGGCACGAATACTGAACAGATCAGTGTGTCCATATACCATTGCATAAATATATACACACATGAATAATTAAACTGATAAAGTGCAAATAAACAGATTATTGGCTATTAATGTTCACAGTTTTGTCCGAGCCGAGTTTAATAGCCTGATGGCTGTGGGGAAGAAGCTGTTCCTGAACCTGGCAGTCTTCAGGCTCCTGTACCTTATACCTGAAGGCAGTGGGGAGATGAGTGTATGGCCCGGACCTGATCTATGCAAATCATGATTTTGTACACCTATATTAGATCATCCCTCATCCTCCTGTGCTCCATTAAATAGATGTATGGCGTCAACCTGACCTATTCAAATCATGATTGTATACCCCTCTATTAGATCATCCCCATCCTCCTGTGCTCCATGAAATAGAGTCCCAGCCTACTCATCCTCTCCCTATAGCACTGGCCCTCTAGTCCTTGCAACATCCTCGTAAATCTTCACTGTACCCTTTCCCGTTTGATGACATCTTTCCTATAACATGGTGCCCAGAACTGAATACAATACTCTGAATGCGGCCTCGCCAACTTCTTACGCAAATGCAACATGACCTCCCAACGTCTATACTGAGCCTGACCCGCTGAGTTACACCAGCACTCTGCGAAACATCACACAACAGGGCAAGATTAGCAAGTTTGCTGATGAAACAGAAGTGAGTGGTTTTGCAGATAGTGAAGATGGTTGTGAAAGTTTGCAGCATGATCTGGATCAATTAGCCAGGTGGGCAGAGGAATGGTTGATGGCTGCATCGTTCCTTGACGGTCGAGTCGCAGGTACATCAGGTTGTCAAAAAGTATTTTGCCACTTTGGCCTGCATCAGTCAGAGTATTGAGTAAAGAAGTTGGGAGGTCATGTTGCAGTTGTATAAGACGTTCGTGGGATCGCATTTAAAATATTGTGTTCACTTCATGTTACCATGTTATAGGAAAGATGTCAAACTGGATAGAGTACAGAGAAGATTTATAAGGATGTTTCCAGGACTAGAGAGTGTGAGCTATAGGGAGAGTTTCAGTAGGTTGGGACTCTACTCCATGGAGCGCAGGAGGATTAGAATTTTTTTTATAAAGGTGTAAAAAATCATTAGAGGAAAAGTTCGGGTAGGTGCACAGTCTTTTGCCCTGAGTAGGGGAATCGAGGACCAGATAACATAGGTTCAAGTTGAAGGGGAAAATATTTAATAGGAATCGGAGGGGTAACTTTTTCACACAAAGGGTGGTGGGTGTATGGAACGAGCTGCCAGAGGAGATAGTTGAGGTTGGGACTATCCCGTCGTTTAAGAAACAGTTAGGCAGGTACACAGATAGGACAGGTTTGGAGGGATATGGACCAAACGCAGTCAAGTGGAACTAGTGTAGCTGGGATATTGTTAGCCGGTGTGGGCAAGTTGGGCCAAAGGGCCTGTTTCCACACTGTGTCACTCTATGACTCTAGCCATGTTCTCCAGAGATGCTGCCTGACCCGCTATGACAGATTGTGCTTCCTCAGCTGTCGTAGGACTGTGAAGTCGATGGTAGCCCCCCACTTATGGTCATTGGAGATGATGGTTCCCAGGAACTTAAAATACTCCAAAGATGTGACTGTGGTGTTGTTGATGGCGAATGGAGTGAGGGAGGGGGAGCTCTCCTAAAGTCTACAATGGATTCCACTGTCTTAAGAACATTGTGCTCCAGGTTGTTGCGCTGGCACCAGAACGCCAGCTGTGACACTTCCTGTCTGCAGGCAGATTCCATTTGCACGGAACCTGGTGATTCTTGCAGCAGCAGATTGCGAAGGAGGCTGACTCCCAACTGGCAGCAGGGAGACAGACCCCGCCCTGCTTGATGGCTTGAGTTTTTTGATCGTTTTACATAGTTTTTCATGGAAAATAGACACAAAATGTTGGCGTAACTTTTGGTTGGCGCAGCGGTAGAGTTGCTGCTTTATAGCGATTGCAGCGGCGGAGACCCGGGTTTGATCCTGACTACAGGTGCAGGGTTTGTGTGTTTTGAGTGTCTTGTGAAGGTTAATGGTGCTCGATGGTCAGGCCAGAGTCGGCTGCCTGCCCCTCTTTCGGGCCTAATTCCATGCACGTGTCCCTGGAGAGGGAACACGCGGTGTCCACGGGGACTCTGGAGGCCTTCCGTGGGCGCTGGTCACCGCGTGGGGTTAAGAGTATTGTAAACAATTAATGCACTGTTGTACTCTAATGATTATTTGTTATAGTTTAATTTCTGATTATGTTTTGATGTGTTGTATCATATGAATACAATGATGTGTTTTGTCGAATAAAGTTTATGAAAAGTAAAAAAAAAGAGAGGTTATGACTGACCTTACCCCCACTCCGTCGGATTTGCTCATCGGGACTAGGCTCCGGGATATTTCTCGGACACCGGCTCGACACAACGTGAGCCGCCTTCCCGAGATGCCCAGCGTGCCGTTTCGTGATGCAAAGAGAAGCATACTGTACAGAATGCTTGCTCCTGTACATTCTGCACTTCCTTGCCTTCGTCTTCCTGAAGCTACCACTTGAAGGCGGGGACGGTCCCGAGTGGGGGTCGTTCCACAAGGGAGTTGTCCCTCTTTACATTGGGGGCCTGGGTTGGAGTGTGTTGCACAGAGCGGTGGCGTGTACTCAGCCGCCTGTATTTTCTGCTGTGAGGTTGAGACCATGTTCCACGCGTATATGGAGTGTGAGAGGTTACTGCCCCTGTACCAATATCTGAAGGGGTTGTTCCTCAAGTTCTGGTTGCATTTTAGTCCCACGATTCTAGTGTTTGGACACAAGGCAGGGAGTGGGGAGAGCCGATCGGGGGGTGTGACCTCCCTTTTGGTTTGCTCCTGGGCCTGGCCAAGATGGCCATTCGCGGGTCCAGGCAGTGGGCCGTCAATGGTCGTGCTAGAGTCGGCTGCTGCCCCTCTTTCGGGCCTACGTCCGTGCACGTGTCCCTGGAGAGGGAACACGCAGTGTCCAAGGGGACTCTGGAAGCTTTCCGTGGGCGCTGGTCACCGCATGGGGTTGAGAGTATCGTAAACAATGCATGCATTGTTGTACTATAATGATTATTTGTCATATTGCAATTTCTGATTATGTTTTGATGTGATGTATCATATGATTGTGTCGAGTAAAGTCTTTGAAAAGAAAAAGAAAGGAGAGAGAGAGAGAGAGAGAGAGAGAGAGAGAGCGCGCTCACCCCCGCTCCGTCGGATTTCCTCATTGGGCCTAGGCTCCGGATATTTCTAGGGCACCGGCTCCACACGTGAGCCGCCTTTCCGAGATACCCAGCGTGCCGTTTCGTGATGCAAAGAGACGCATACTATACAGAATGCTTGCTCCTGCACATTCCGCACCTCCTTACCTTCATCTTCCGTCCTTACACACCATTGCGGGCTGTGTCCCCTTGGACGCGCTGTGTCCAAGAGGACTCTGGAGGCCTTCCCTGGGCGATAGCCACCACATGGGGTTGAAAGTATCGTAAATAATGAATGCACCATTATGATATAATGATTAATTGATACATTGTAACCTCTGATTGTGTTTTGATGTGATGTATTATGTGATTGTGCTGAATAATTTTTTTGGGTTTTTTAAATTTATTTTTTATTTATTTATTTAAAAAAAATGTTTAAACAAAACAAGACAAAAAAGAGGCGTGGAGGGAAAAAGGAGAAAGAGGGGGGATGTGAGAGTGGAGGGTGGGGAGGGGGGGAGAGAGAGATGAAGGATGGGAGGAGAGAGAGAGATGGGGGAGGGAGAGAGACGTGGTGGGGAAAGGAAAGGGGGGATTGAGTGAGATTGCTAAATTAAGCAAGGTTTCAGAGCTATTATATTTTCTCCTCCATATGAATAATGTTAAACAATATTAAATAATATCAAACAATTGGAGCTGCTATCTTTTCCTTGATAACAATACTACAAAATATGAATTCCATAGTTTGTGACTGAAATATAAAATTTAATGGGATAATTCTATACAGATATAACATTTCCATTTCGAGATCGGGGGGGGGGGGATATGCGTCAAACCGATAGCCTAATAGTTAAAGAGTTAAAAGATAGCCTAATCGATAAAGCGCTGAGAAGAGGAATCAGTGCTGCGAAGAAAAGGTACTCTGAGAAGTTGGGGTGCAAGTTCTCAGCCAGTGACTCTTCTTCAGTTTGGAAGGGCATGCAAGAAATTACCAGCTATAAGAGGGAAACCCTCCGCTCTTTGGACAATCGTCAGCTGACCAACGACCTGAATGAGTTTTACTGCAGGATTGAAAATCAGAAACGTAAACCTGGTACCCCCTCCCCAACAAACACAGCCAGAAACACAGTCTGCAAGGAATGGACCCTCTCCTTCCCATTCACCACTTCACACCTACTTAAGAATCCGGTATGAAAAGAATGGACCCTTTCCCACCCCAACCAACAATCACACGCACTCACAGCCTGACCTCAGTCTGCAAAGACTGGACCCTTCTACACCCACCCCACTCCAATCACGACTTCACACCCAATTACCCACACCCTCCTTGCTGAACAACATCACATCATCAACAATAAAAATAGAGGAGGTGGAGAGGCTTTTCAGAAGACAGAATAGCCTGAAATCTCACAGATATGTTTAAACAGTCCCTGCAAACATGTACTGTCCTTGCCTGCTTCAAAGTCTCCACTATTGTCCCTGTACCCAAACAGGTAAGGATTACTTGTCTTAATTACTACAGGCCTATCGCACTGACCTCTGCAGTCACGAAGACCCTTGAAAGGCTTGTGCTGGCCAAGTTGAAAAACAGCACTCTCAACGCATAGTATATCTCAACGTTAACTGTACATGGCACACTTTGGAACACGTGAAAGCCCCTTCAGAGACACCGGGGAGCAACAATCAAAAGCATTGTCAAACATGGCGGGGTGTAATAAATGGTTGGGTATTGGTGAAAGGTTTTATCAAAGATTGAGATCAGATTAAGGGGGTGGGGGGTAGCTGCCAGTAGCTTGTAGCAAGCCTATGGGATCTGGGGTCTGAGAGAGAGAGTAGAGGAGAGGTGAGAGTACGCACCTTGCGGTGCTCTTATGCTGAGCGTTTGCGGGTCCGAGATGTGCTTTCCCAGCCTCACATGCTGCTTCTTGACTGTCAGGAAGTTGGTGATCCAACGACAAAGGGGTTCAGGCACAGTCAACCCTGAAAGTTTGGAGCGTAGTAGCTCTGGCACAATGCACAGCTATATCAACAAACAAAATCCTGGCCGTCTAGGTGCTGGAGGATGAAGTGCCGGCCCAGATTGACTGCGTCACCCACAGGTCTATTGGCCCGATATGCAAGCTGCAGAAGGTCCAGCAGCGGGATTGTAACCCATCCTGGATCAGGCCAAATGAGGGTTGTGTCGTCCGCAAACTTGATAAGCTCCACAGAGAAGTCTGTGGAGGTGCAGTCATTGGTGTAGAGAGTCCATCAACACTGAAGAAGCTTGATAGCATCCAAAGAATGACACAAAATGTTGGCAGCATGGTTGTGCAGCAGTGGAATTGCCGCCTTACAGCGCCCAAAAGTTACTCCAGTGGGTGTTTCTAAAGCGGAGATTGATAGGTTCTTGATTAGTAAGAGTGTCAAAGGTTACAGGGAGAAGGTTGTGAGGGACAAATAGATTAGCCATGATGGAATGGTGGAGCAGATTCAATGAACTGAATGGCTAATTCTGCACCTATGACTTATAGTCTAAGGAAATGACTGCTCTCTCTCTCTATGGACCAGTGATGTTGACAGGGCAACAGCAACGAGTGTCTTTTCTGTCACTGTAAATAAAAATGTGTTATATGTGGACCACTCAACAACATCAAATGGTACATCTGACTCTGGGATGTGACAGCACTTCCGGTTATTGTTTTAGATTTTACAACAGTGAAGACAACTCTGATTCTATAACTGCAGTTCATCTTCACATCTCCTCCTCTCCATCTCTACGATGCAATTCAGTTCAGCCTTCAGACCCGAAACGTCACGCATTCCTTTTTCTCCCTCCATGATCATATTGAATGGCGGTGCAGGCTCGAAGGGCTGAATGGCCTACTCCTGCTAATTTCTATGTTGTTTCTATCTTTGAGCAAATGTCTACCGGGTTCTGCTCACATTTTAAACAACATGCTCCTCACTGGCAGTCTCCCATTGGGGATATGGTTCTTCTTGACTAGAAAGTGTTCTCATTCTGCATTCCCATTTCCAATGAGGCATTTCCAAATGCCCAGTAAAGCTTTGTCTGCTCTCACATCACGTTACCTTGTGTGCACAAATTTGGCAGCAATGGTCTGACATGCACCACACCGGCAATGGAGTACTCCCAATGCTGTTGCCAAATTGGGGAGGAACAGCTCATCTCAAGCAGTCCTTGAAAGGAATTTAAGAACCAGCGGACTTAGGTTTAAGGTGAGAGGGGCAAGATTTAATAGCAACCTGTGGGAACCTTCCTTCCTCAGAGAGTGGTGGATATATGGACCAAGCTGCCGGAGTATGGGCACTGGGCAGCACAGTGGCATAATGATAGAATTGCTGCCTTGCAGCGCCAGATAAATACACGAGTTCGATCCTGACTATGGGTGCTGTCTATAGGGAGTGTGTGCATTCTCCCTGTGACCATGTGGATTTTCTCTGGGTGCTCCGGTTTCCTCCCACACTTCAAAGATGTACAGGTTTGTAGATTAATTGGCTTTTGTAAATTAACCCCGGTGTGTATGTAATGCTAGTGTATAGGGTGATGACTGGTCGGCGTGGACTCGGTGGGACGAAGAGCCTGTTTTCACACTCTGACTAACATTAAGTAAAATAGGTAGTTGAGGCAAGTACCATTTTAGCATTTAAATGATGCTTGGACAAGTAGATTATTGGAAACGTTCTGAGGGATAAGGGCCAAACACAAGCAAATGGGACATCTGATGGAACATCTTGGCCAGAATGGACTGTTACTGTGCTGTATGCCTGTATAAGATGAAAACCTCAAACATCAAAATTAAATTCTGAGTGAAATGTAACAAAAAGTTGAAACATTGCTAAAAGGGTTTGTTGCAAAGTAGCAGAAGACTCAGTAACCAGTCACTAAAATGGAGGCAACACTAAGCTTAAACTGAAGATAGATACAAAGAGCTGGAGTAACTCAGCGGGTCAGACAACATCTCCGGAGAAAATGAACAGGCGACATTTCGGGTGGAGACACTTCTTGATGAGGTATACAGCCACTCAATATTGTAACAGGTAGAAGCTTCATCCAGTATTCGGATTAGGACCTGACGTTCATCTGGAAAGGAGAAATGAGAAGAGATTGGATCAGAAATGAGAAGAGAGTTTGTCACATCAAACAGTCTTAGTGAAGGAGTCTATGGGCTCACTCACCTGTTATCACAACTGGCCTCTCTCCTCATTGCTTCTCTTCTCTGCAATGCTCCAACGATCATCACAAGCGTAGCCATGAGCACCAGCATGGAACTAGCTCCAAATGCCTCATGTGGTCCACCAACGCCTGCCCAGCAAGCAAATGCTGTAGACATTAGGCAAAGTACAGAGATCATATCCATAAGCGATAGGAGCAGGATTAGGCCATTCGGCCCATCAAGTCTATTCTGCCGTGGTTGCTCCATCTCTCCCTCCTAACCCAATTTTCCTGCCTTCTTCCCATAACCTCTGAAACCTGAATAATCTAGCTATCTGCCTTAAATATATCCACTGACGGCCTCACAGCCTTCTGTGGCAAAACATTCCTCAGATTTGCCACCCTCTTTGTATCTTAGATCTCCATCTCAGCTAATCCTATGTGGCCATGTATCAGTCCAAGTATTTTAAATGCTCTTATAGTACCTGCCTCAACTACCTCCTCTGGCATTTCGTTCCATATACCCACCAACCTTAAAGTCCCTCAGTTTTCTAGTACATTTTGTCCCTCTCACCTTAAACATACACCCCCTGGTTCTTGATTCCGATTTCCTGGATAAAATACTGGGCATTCACCCTATCTATTCCCCTCATGGTTTATTCACCTCTATAAGATCACCCCTCAGACTCCTGCGCTCTAAGAAGTTCTAGCCTGCCTAACCTCTCCCGATGCTCAAAATATACAGGTAAAAAGCTGGACTAACATCGCGGGTCAGGCAGCATCTCTGTAGAAAAGGAATACGTGATGCTTCGGGTCAAGACCCTAATTCAGACCCCCCCCCGCCCCCCGCATGCTCAGTCTCTTGAGTCGTAGCAACATCCTTGTATATCTTCGCTGTACTCTTTCCATCTTAATGAAATCCTTGTTATGGCAGGGTGACTAAACCTGAACACAATGCTCCAACTGAGGCCTCACCACGTCTTGTGCAAATGTAACGTAACGTCTCAACGTCTATCCTCAATACCATGTCTGATAAAGCCCAATTTACCAAAAGCCTTCTTTACCACCCTAAATACCTTTGATGCCACTATCAGGGAACTCTGTACCTGTACTCCAAGATTCCTCTGCTCTATGGCACACTCCAGGACCCTGCCAATGATGGCACGGTGAGATTTACAAAGACTGAATAAGTTAACCATGGAGTCATCCAGTACAGAAAAAGGCCCTTTGGCCCAATTCGTTCATGCTGACCAAGATGACCCAGTTGCCCATGACAGGAATATTTGAATAGGTTGTGGTTCTTTAGTTTATTTTTAGTTTAGAGACACACCCATCTCCGCACATTAACACTATCCTACACATACACTAGAGACAATTTATAATTTTACAATTAACGTACAAACGTTTACGTCTTTGGAGTGTGGGTGGAAACCGAAGATCTCAGAGAAAACCCATGCGGTCACGGGGTGAACGTACAAACTTATGGAAAAAAGATTAGTCTTTCACATGGATCTTTGTCGTGGATCATTCACAATCACCAACCAACTCATCTTCCATTCTTACTTCTTGAACCCTTACATCCTTTGAACAAAAATAGCTTCCATTTGCCTTAGACAGGGGATTCCAGTAAAATAGAGTCAAACTGGTTTTGCAACTGGCATCAGAACACTGATAAAGGATATTTGACCAAGAACCTTAACTCTGTTTCTCTTACCACAAATGAAACGTAACCTTCTGAATGTTTGCAGCTTATTCTGCTTTTATTTTAATTTCCAGCATCTGCAGTTGTATTTAATTGATTTTGAACTCTGTTCAACAAGTACCACCACATGAGTAAGGAAGGACATTGTTGATATATGCAGGTAACGCCAGGAAAATACAATGGGATCTTCAAACACAATTTTGGGGCTCGAGAGTGAACTAATATAATGGGAAAACTAATTTAACATGCTAGTTTTGAGAAAGTTATCGATTTCTAATTCGGCTCTGTTGCAGCTAGCAGAGTCATAGTCGTAGAGCATGTAAACAGGCCCTTCAGCCCAGCTTGCCCTTGCTAACCAAGATGCCCCATCTACACCCGTCCCACCTGCCCAGGTTTAGCGCATAACCCTTTCCTACCCATGTGGCTATCCAAAGATCTGTTATGGTACCTGCCTCCACTACCTCTTCTGGTAGTTCTTCCATTAGAGCTACTATCCCCTGTGTAAAAAGTTGCTCCTCAAGTTATATTAAATCTTTCTCACATTGGAACCATCTTATACACCGCTGTAAGATCACCCTTCTGTGTCCTGCACTCTAAGGAATAAAGTCCTAACCTGCTCCACCTCTCTCTATAACTCAGGCCCCAAAGTCCTAGCAACATCCTCATAAATCTTCTCAGTACTCATTCCAGCTTAATGACACCCATCCTATAGCAGGGTAACGGGTGGAGCTGCTGTCTCACTGCACCAGAGACCCGGGCTCTATCCTGAAACCTGGTGCCATCTGTTTGGAGTTTGCACATTCATCCTGTGACTGAGTGGGGTTCCTCCGGGTGCTCCGGTTTCGTCGAACATCCCAAAGACATGTGAGTAGTGTGTAGGGAGTGGATGAGAAAGTGGGATAACATAGAACCGACGCGAGTGAGTTCAGCTTAGCTTAGTGGAGTTTAGTTTATTGTCACGTGCTGAGGTACAGTGAAAAACGTTTTAATGCATGCTAACCAGTCAGCGGAAATACCATACATTATTACAATCGAGCCGACCACACTGTAAAGGGAATAACGTTTAGTGCAAGGTAAAGGCTGATTAAAGATAGTCCGATGATTGGATGAGTGAATGATCAGTGGTCAGTGTGGACTCGGTAGGCAAAGGGCCTGTTGCATGCTGTATCTGTCAATTAATCCATTTTTTTGTGTAAAAAGGAACTACAGATGCTGGTTCGCACTGAAGATAGACACGAAATGCTAGAGTAACTCAGCGGGTCAGGTAGCAGTTCCGGAGCAAAGGAATATGTGACGTTTCGGGTCGAGACACTTCATCAGATTGGTATCAAAATTAATGATTTTTTGGGCTGTTATTTGACCGACAACTCAAAGGAAAGTTAATGCTGGGACTATAAGGAAATTCAATGCCGGGAAACAGAGCATCCCATTGTAAGGACTCACTGAGCTACCATGTAAATTGCATTCTGCCCCTCCCCAGTAATTGTAGCCCCAGGCTGAGGAACAGCACGGAACATTTTTTTCACAATGCACTACCCTTTTTGAAGATGGGATTTCTCTTTTATCATCCAATTTCCTGCTGTTTGGCCCAAGCATCAGACTCCGTCTGAAGAAGGATCTCGACCGAAAACGTCACCCCTTCCTTCTCTCCAGAGATGCTGTCTGAGTTACTGCAGCTTTATGTGTCTATCCGGTTTAAACCAACATCTGCAGTTCCTTCCTGCAGGAGACTCCGTCTGCTGAATACCAGCCCTTTCACACAGTTGCGGTGGCGCAGCGGTAGAGTTGCTGCCTTACAGCAAATGCAGCGCCAGAGACCCGGGTTCCATCCCGATTACGGGTGCTGTCTGTACAGAGTTTGCACGTTCTCCCCGTGACCTGCGTAGGGAGTAGGGGTAAGGAGATCTTCGTTCTCCTCCCATTCTTCGAAAGACGTAAAATGTAGGTTAATTGGCTTGGTAAAGAGGTTGTGGGATAGTGTCAATGTGTTAATGTGCGGGGGCGGAGCGGACACAGTGCGCCGAAGGGCCTGTTTCCGTGCTGTATCTCTAAACTAGATTGCCCACATGTTTCATATGCTACTACGCTCCTTACATAGTCAGTGACCTTTTCTACATAGGATTGTTTTCTCTGGAACGTCGGAGGCTGAGTAGAGACCTGATAGAAGTTTCTAAAATTAAGAGAGGCATAGATTTGGTGGAGAGTGAGAATATTTTTTTTCCCGGCATGTAAATGACAAAGGGCATAGCTGTAAAGTGAGAGGGACAGGTTTTAAAGGAAATGTGCAGATCACTTTTTTTAAACATAGGGAGATAATGGGTGCCTGGAATGTACTGCCAGGGGGCTGTGGTGTTGTGGCAGATGTGATAAGAAGCATTTAGGAGGCTTTTGTATCGGCAAATGTATATGCAGAAAATTATTAAAGGTTTGGACACACTAGAGGCAAGTAACGTGTTGCCGATGTTGAGGGAGTCCAGAGCCAGGGGGCACAGTTTACGAATAAGAGGTAAGCCATTTAGAACGGAGATGAAGAAATACTTTCACACAGAGTCTGTGGAATCTCTGCCTCAGAGGTCGGTGGAAGCCGGTTTTCTGGATACTTTCAAGGGAGAGCCAGATAGGACTCTTGAGATAGCGGAGTCAGGGGATATAGTGAGAAGGCTGAAACGGGGTACTGATTGTGGATGATCACATTTAATGGCGGTGCTAGTTTAAAAGGCCTACCCCTGCACCGATTGTCTATTGTCTCCCACCAGTCTTACTGTCTCCGACTACAGTCTAACTTTGTCCCGATACTCCCCTGACATCTGCCTGAAGAAGGGTCTCGACCCGAAACGTCGCACATTCCTTCTCTCTAGAGATGCTGCCTCACCCGCTGAGTTACTCCAGCATTTTGTGTCTGCGTCTCTTCTAGATCCCCATAAAATCAGGCTGAAAAAGTGTCCAGACTCTAAACCGCACCAAATCATTTTCTGTAGTGATGCGTCCTGAACCGTTCGGTTATTCCTTCACTTAGTGTACATTGTTGTAAAACAACATCTACAGTTCTTTGTTTCTACAATTGGAATGGGCGATCATTGTTTTGCGCAGACTCGGTAGGCCGAAAGCACTGTTTCCACACTGTATCTTGCAAACATTAATCTGGGTATTAGATTCAAAATTAATGACACATGCAATAATTGCATACACAGGAAATCTCAAAGGAAAATAGAACAAACGGGAAACTCTGAAAGAGGACCTGATAAGTGTCTGTGAAGGGGCGCATTGCATTGTTCTACGTGTTTCCGATATTTTCGCCATATATTGATAGATATAATCCAATTTAACGAAAAAGTAAAATTTGATGCTAATGTAAACAGCCATCTACCCAAGTGTGGAGTTATAAATCAATGTTTAAAATATATTTGGCTCAGTCGAGTGAACTCCGTACGTATCGACACAATGAGTATTGAAAGATGACATGTGAATCGATTGGTCCTTTACGACTGCCGTTGAAAGATACGTTAAACAATACAAATACAAAATACAAATACAAGTAGCTTTTATTGTCATTCAAACAAACAGAGATTTGAACGAAATTTCGTTCACTGCAGTCATAACAATAAAATAAACATAACACAAAGCAGTACAGTTTAACACAAACATCCATCACAGTGAATCTCCAAACACCTCCTCACTGTAATGGAAGGCATAAGTCTTATCTCTTCCCTGTTCTTTATTCTTCTCCCGCGTCGAGGCGATCGAGCCCTCTGATATTAAAGCCCCCTGCGGGCGTTGGTAAGTCCCGCGGCCGATTAAGCCACCCAGGGCGATGTAAGGCCCTGCGGCGGGTCGATTCAAACCCCTCGATTCGGGGCGGGCGAAGTTGCCGTTGCGGGAGCTCTCGGAAATCGGTCTCCCACCAGGGACCTGCGAGCTCCCGGTTTTACCTTCAACAGGGACTGCGGCCGAGGCCTCCGAAGCTCCGCAGTCGGGTCGCCTCCGCTGCACATCCTCAACCTCCGCGCCCGCCAGCTCCGCGATGGTGAGGCCTCAGAGGCTCCACGATATTAGGCCCCAGCAAAAGGAGACACGACAAGGAAAAGGTAGCGTCTCCGTTCAGGAAGAGATTAAAAAGTTAAAAGTTTCCGCCCCCCCCCCCCCACATATAAACAACTAAAAATAGACTAAAAATAAATCGAAAACACAAACAAGACGAAAACAAGACAGACGGACTGCAGGTGAACCGCAGCCAGAAGGCGCCGCCACACCGATCAGTGGCCAACGTTGCAATTTTCACGATCATGATGCAGCTTGATAACACTGTGGGTAGATCGCATTTTGATGATTGCGTGCAGTTCTGCTCGCCCTCTTACAGCAACAATGTGGGAGCTGTGAAGTGAGTACAGAAGACACTTACCAGAATGCTTCTTGGATTGGTCTGCGTCTACAAAGAGAAGCAGGGAAAACTTTGAATGCTTTCTGTGGAATGCCAAAGGTTGATGGGAAACCTAAAATAAATATGTAAGAGAGGCATAGATGGTATTGACAGTCAGAACCGATTCCACATTGAAGGGACTAGAGAGCAAATGTTTAAATGGAGAGGGTTAAACTTTGAAGGGGATACGCTGGCACGAATTTTCGAGAGAGATCCTTGTACCTGGAACGCGCTGCCAGCGATTCTGTTGGACGAAGGTGTAAGAGCGGTGTTAAAGCGTATTTGGATGAGTACATGGTCATTCATGATAATTCATCATTACATTGCTGCAGGAAACAGCGAACGCAAATAGATCAAGACATTTGTTCTGTGTGATAATTCTCTTCATTTTGTATAATATAATAATAAAATATTTATTTTATAGAAGAACCGGCTTGCAGGGGAGTTATTACGTAACTACATAATTAGCAGTAGCTAACGTGATCTGGCAAACATTGTTTGTTTAAATGACCGACACTAATCACAATTAATTTGCCTTGATTCGTCGTCATATGTTTTCTCTGGGGAATAAGCTCCTAACTTTAACTGTTATAAGCGACCTGCCAGATCATTGGCAGGAAATGTCCATTATCTTTGAGCATGGCACTACCGGTACTCAACCAGGTTGAGAACATTTTCTATCCTATTCTTGCCATCATTGGTGTTCCTGGTAAGCCCAGGAGAAGGAGCAGCTTACCGAATCAATAAAACTATTCACTTTCATACGAAGTAGTCAAACTATTATTCTCCTAGAACAATAATTATAGCTATTTAAATTTAAATTTCGTCTTTTCTACAGCTAACCTGTTTGCAATCGTTATCCTCTCCCGGAGAAAATGTGGTTTCTCTAAATGTATCACCCTCTATCTGATACCCATGACCGTAGCTGATCTAATGGTTCTGATATTCGAGGTAATTCTCTCAGAGATTACAGGATCTCTGTAATCTCTGAGAGATTACAGAGATCCGTTTTCATTCCTCAACCGTTCTCACATTTGTAAGCTGCATATTTTCTTGAATTATATTTTTATTGATTGCTCCGTCTGGCTAACAGCGACTTTCTCCTTCGATCGGTTTATCACTATTTGCAATCTGAATTTACGAGCAGAATATTGCACTGAGAAAACTGCGGCTTTGGTGGTAGCACTGACTTGTATCTTGTGCATTATTCAAAATATTTCAGTATATATTTCCCTCGTACCTCTACAACTGATTGACAATGTGGCTTGGTACTGTTGGACAACATCGGAAATCTACACCTCACTATTATGGGCAGCACTTTGGGTGATGGAAACAATTCTAACCCCATTTGCACCAATTTTAATAATCATGCTCCTCAACGCCATGACAATAAGACACATTGTACACGTGAGGAGCAGTCTCCGTGGGAGCAAAAATACCCAGACCGGCGGAGAACAGAAGGAATTTCATCGTTCTATTGCTGGCCATATCCGGTAGCTTCGTACTACTTTGGATGGTGACCTTCGTGTGTTTCCTGAGTTCATATTTCCTGGACGTTCAG
The DNA here is from genome assembly GCA_035221665.1 of Okamejei kenojei. Classification (NCBI taxonomy): domain Eukaryota; kingdom Metazoa; phylum Chordata; class Chondrichthyes; order Rajiformes; family Rajidae; genus Okamejei; species Okamejei kenojei. Next base: position 5,419,772 of record CM069160.1, on the reverse strand, counting down.
ATTTTAGAATCAGATTACAACGATCCATTTACCATTGCAGAACAGTCCGGATATATGCCGAGGGCTCTGAGTTCCTGCATCAACACGTTTATTTATGGGGTGTCCCAGAAAAAAATCAAGGATGAATTTAAAAATGGGATTAAGAACCCATTCGTTTTCTTTTTCGATTTAATAAAGTGTTTTTAATGTCATGGTGAAACTGAAAATTATTATCGAAATTACTTCGTGTTCTAGGTTATAAGATGCATCTAATGTTCCGAGATACCATTCGCACCATCCAGTGAAAACCGACTGCCATGGTACTCATTGCAGCCCCTTTGCCCTCCGCACGCCTATTCAATTTATCCCCTTACATGCCACATAAATGCCCACTAACGCCCCAGCAGCCCAACTGTTTTATGACCAAATCATGGAAGTCATTAACACGGTCAACCAATTTGCGTCTTTGAGACGTGGACGGGACGTCGTGCCAATGAGACAAATCTTCAATAGATAGACACAAAATGCTGGAGTAACTCAGCGGGGTAGGCAGCATCTCTGAAGAGAAGGAATGGGTGACGTTTCGGGTCGAGACCCTTCTTCAGACTAGCAGATATTGATTTCAGAAAAAGGACATGTGGTGGAGTAAACCAACAGGTCAGGCAACATCCCCGGGGAACAGGGATGGGCGAGGCAATAACAAGGATCTTCCTGTGTTGGTTTATGCCGAAGACAGAGACGAAACACGGAGTAAATCGTCTTTGGAGAACATGGATCGGCGATTTTTGGATCGGAACCGTTCTTCAGACTAAATAATATTAATAACATGGATACTCATATATCCCCAAGCAGCCCGTGCGGCACCTCATCGAATCGCTTCTGTGATTCTAGGAAAACAGCATCTACCGCCTCCCCTCTGTCTGTCATGCTATTAACTTTCTCCAAGAACACCAGCAGATTAGTCAGACAAGATCACCCCTTCACAACATCATGCTGACGTCGGCCTCTTTTATCGCGAACGTCCAACTGCTGGGTAACCCCATCCTTTATAATTGACTCTAAAATCTTAGCAACCACCGATGACATTAACCTGTCTATAGTTTCCGCTCTTCTGCTTTGCTCCCTTCATGTACAGCGGGGTGATATCCGCAATTGACCAATCTTGGGGAATCACTTCTAACTCAAGTGATTCTTGAAATATCACAAATAATGCCTCCACAATCCTCGAGGCCACCTATTTCAGAACCACGGGGTGCAGTCCATTCGGTCCAGGTGACCTAACGAGCCTCAGCCTTTTCAGTTTTCCAAGCACCTTCTCCTTAGTAATCGCGTGGGTCGAAAGGCAATCGTGGATGACCAAGGAGATTGTAAACCTGACAACGAAAAAAGAAGCGTTTGTCAGGTTGACGTGGGTAGCTGAATCTAATGGGTTCTTTCCAAGGTTTTTTAAGGAGACGGAGGAGCAGATTGCTTATTTTGGTGCATCTGCAGAAGCTTGGAAGAGTTACCAGAGATATACCGATTGGTTTCAGTCTCTGAAGGACGTAGGCTTCAGTGTGTCTACTTAGCTGTCCCATCATTGTGCTTGGACCACACAGATCATACTGTATTTAACGCTAAGCAAATTGAAGTTCTCAAACATTCCAACCTTGGCATAATTGGTCGGCCTCTTTTATCGCGAACGTCCAACTGCGATATGGTCGTACTGGCCAATACCTATATTTTTCATCTGCAGGCATTGAGATAGATATCGACGTAGATACGTTTTTCATATGTCTGCAGACAAAGTAGATATTGCTGAAGTTGCGAGATGGGAGGAATATTGTAAAAGTACACAGTGGGATGTCGGTCAGCTGCAGACATATGCGGGGAAGTGGCAGTTGGATTTATCTTTCGGTAGTTAGGATGTGTTGCCTTTTGCGAGGTCAGTGTAAAGCGAAACTATACGGTTGACGACAGGACACTTAACAACACTGATATGAAGAATGATATTCCGGTCCAGATGCGTAGCTCCCTGAAAGTAGCATCATAAGCAGAAAGCATGGTTCAGGAGGCGTATGGGATGCTTGCATACGTTGGGCGGGCTTTGATTACAAAGGTCACGAAGTCACGATGCTATTCTCCACCAGTTTGGTTAGGCCTCATTTGGAGGGTTGTATGCAGTTCTGGGGGCCCCTTGCAGCAATGACGTGGACGCTTTGGAGTGGATGCAGAGGTGTTTTACTGGAATTCTGCTCGATTGGACTGTATTTGTTACAAGGAGAAATTTGACAATCTTTGATCGCTTTCTCTGGAATGCTGAAGGATGCAGAGAGACATAATATAAATAAACACAATTGTGGAAAGCATACATGAGGTAAACACTCAGAAACATACCCTTGCTGGTATAGACTAGAGGGCATATGTTTTAATTGAGATGGTCAACATTTAAAGCAGATACGCGGCCAGGAGGTTTTGCAGGTCGTGGCGAGTGGCTGGAACGGGTTGCCAGGAATGGCGGTGAAAGCAGATGTGAGTGTGTTGTGCAAGAAGGTTTTAGATAGGAACATGGATATGCGTGGATAATTCAACATTACTTTGCCGCTGGAAGCAGAGAATGTGAATAGATTAATAAATATATGTTCTTACTAATAATTCTCCCTATTTTGTGTAATAGAGTAATATAATATCTATCTTATAGAACAATGCTGGTAGTTGTTGCGCAATAATATATTTAGCAGCAGGTAACGAGATGAGGTTTTGTTTGTTTAACTGACTGACACTAATCCCAATTAATTTACCTTGATTAGAATTCATATGATTTATCTGGAGAATATGCAGCTAACTTTAAAAGCAAGCGACCTGTCATGTCACTGGCAGGAAACGTCGATTACATCTGGGCATGGAACTGCCGGTAATCAACCAGGTAGAGAACATTTTCTACCCTATCCTTGTCATCATTGGTATTCCTGGTAAGTCATTTATTATTCTCTACCCATGTTCCGCTCTCTCGCCTTTAGTGTTGAAAACGTCTGTGCTATTAATTATTCTTGAGTTACTGATCCAGCATTTTGCGGCTCATATTTACCGGTTCCGTCCGTCGCATACTGAATTAACAGATGCTCACACGTGTACGATACCAATCTGAAGCTGGTGCGGACGCTTCTGACTCCATTAGCGCTGTGAAAAAAAAAACAGAGCGGTAATTATTTTTCATCGCCAAATCGAAGTGGACTGACAGCGAATGCAGTGAATATTGCCCCGATGATATGGAGCGCGGCAAGGTCGATCAATCTGGTCTGCGTCACGAGCAACCGCAATCGGCTGATTTTCCGTTGACCTGCTCCTCTCAATTTACCCAAAGTTTTTGCCATGAGTCGACGCATTAGCGACATCGTATTTGGACAAGTAAACTACCAGCCAGATAGAATCCAAGTAGATGGTCAACGGGGAACTGTGCCGCACATAAACGGAGCTCTGTGAACTGCTGCCTTACAGCGCCAGAGACCAGGTTTAATCCTGACCTAGGACCCTGTGTGGAATATGTACGTCATCTCGGCTGATTGCGTTGATTCAGCTCTGGACCCTCACAATACTTCTGGTATGTCGTTGAATGCATTCTGTAATTTGCTTCTAGTGAGCAGGGAGTGGATGCGAACGTTGGATAACATTGAACTAGTGTAAATGGGTGATGGATGATCGGCACGGCTCGATGTGCTGGGGACCTGTTATCATGCTGCACCAATCCACCAAGCAATGACCCAAGGAGAACCTACGCCAGCGCAGGGAGAAGATGCAAACAGCACTAATGACCAGTATCCATCCTCGGTATCTGAGCTATCAGGGACCAATGCACCTGCTGTCCATTTGCCTTGAGGGAAAGGGGCGAAAAAAAAGGACGCGTGCGTTTTCACGCGTGCGTTAGGAAATAAAGTTTAGCAGAGGCGTGGATTGGATGCAGTATTTGCATTCATATGTGCATCGCAAAATCAATCTGCAACTGCTAGTGCGCAATGTGAGACTGGCTACGCCTCACTGCGGACATCTCGATGCGATTTATGTTTATACGCAATACTTGTCAACAGCGGTAATCAGCAAACTTGTTCTTGTTCTTAAGTTGATGCTGCATTCTGCTGCAGATGGAAGGTTATTACATTAGGTATGGTGTTGGACTGTGATGAGCAAATCGGCCGATATTCTTTACTCTCCAAATTCCTCTGTGGTCAGGCGAATGGAATTCACGATTGATATGTATCCACTATGCCCGTCAGACCCCTTAATAATCGTTCCACGATATGCCGCGAATCTGCATATGCAGTCATGGCCTTGGCCACTGCATTTTATTCACTATTGGTTTGCGAAGTCCATCTTTCAGGTCTTTTTCGGAATCAGAGATGTGTGGGCGACGCGAGTAAAAGGGGCAGGTGACATTCTCATATACTCCATTTACTTTCACAGAACTGTCAAACTGATGTTCTTCTGGAATTGTGAATGTTGATGATTTTAATTTCGTCTCTCCTACAGCTAACCTGGTGGCAATCGTAATTCTCTCTCGGGGAAAGTGTGGACTCTCCAAATGTATCTCCCGCTACCTGGTATCCATGGCGGTAGCTGATTTAATGGCTCTGATCTTCGAGGTAATTCTCTCCGAGATTTCCGATGGCTATTTTCCTTATTCATTCCTCAACATAACTCAAATTTGTAGGCTAATTATTGTCTGTGATTTTATTTGTTTCGATTGCTCTGTCTGGTTAACGGTGACATTCACCTTCGATCGATATGTCACTATATGCACTCAGAAATTACGAACAAAATATTGCACCGAGAGAACTGCGGCTTTGGTGATATCGCTGACATGTATCTTCTCTATTATCACAAATATACCTATATATTTTGCCTACGTACCTCGAGAAATAATTGACAATGTGGGTTGGTTCTGTAGCATAAAGCAAGACTTCTACACCTCACCAATATGGGCAGCACTTTTGTCCATCGAATTCATTTTATCCCCATGTTTACCAATTTTGCTGATCATGCTCCTCAATGCCCTGACAATCAGGCACATCATACACGCCAACAGAGTGAGGAGCGGACTCCTAGGGAAAACGAAGGACGAGGGCGGCACGGATCAAGAGATGGAGAGCAGAAGGAAGTCCATCATTCTATTGATGGCCATATCCGGTAGCTTCATCCTACTGTGGATGGTAAATTTTGTATGCCTCTTGAGTGTACACTTCCTCGACGTGGAGCTTGCATCAACAGATAGCAACGACCCATTTACCATTGCGGAACTGTCCGGATTTATGCTGAGGTCTCTGAGTGCCTGCACCAATACGTTTATTTATGGGGTGTCCCAGAAAAAATTCAGGGATGAATTTATAAAGGTGATTAAGAGCCCATTCATTTTCATTTCCAATTCAATAAAGTGTTTGTTGTGATATAAGTGTTCAAAGTGAAAACCCGTTTCTAAATTACGTTGCCTTCTACATTATATCATTGCATCTGACTTTCGTAGATACCATTTGCACCATCGGGTCAATACCGTGCGTCAGGGTAATGGCTGCATTCACTTTCCCTACCGCACGCCCATTTAATTTATTCCCTAATGAGCCACTCAAATGCCCACTATTGAATCAGCAGCCCAGATGAATCAGGGCAGTATTATAGAGGCTATTTGCCCTGTCAACTACTTGCGACTTTGGGTCGTGGAAAGTAACTGGAGTCCCCTAGGAAATTCCCCGCGGTGGCAGGGAGAACATGAGAAATCCACACAGCATCAGAGAACAGGATCGGAAGGAGGAGTCGGTAGGTGCATCATCTACAGGCAGATGCCGTTCATCGACAAGTATGGCATTGCATGTTAACTAGAACACTTTTATTGTACAGCTGTGAAATTATGGACACAGATATCGTACTAGAAATGGATATACATCTAACGGGTAAATTACTGCACTTTAACACAACGACCCGTAGATACTTATTTACCAAAAATACACAAAGTGTTGGAGTTACACAGCGGGTCAGGCAGCAGGTCAGGAGCAGAGATGGGTGACGTAATAACAAGGAACAGCTGGTGCTGGTTTATAACGAATGGCGATACAAAACGCTGAAGTAAATCAGCGGATAAGGCAGCATTGTTGGAGAATATGCAAGGGCGAAAGGACCCCTTTTTCAGAATGAGGAACGGTTCCGACCCACAACGTCGCCCATCCATGTTCTCCGGGGAAGCTCTCTGCTGCGATGAGTTGCTCAGTATTTTGTGTCTATCCATAGAGAGGTGACGTTTCTGGTCGGGAGCATTCTTCACATACAGTAAAGTCCTATGTGCAGCTTTGGTGAGCATGTGACGAGCAGTATTTGCGAGCAGCAGAGGTGATGCTCAACAAGATGAATTTCAGCAATCTATATATTGAATTACAATCTGCATGCAGTGACAAAAAGTGCCAATTTCAGCCCAAGAAAACTGGTAAGGTTGCTGTCTCGCAACGCTAAATATCCAGGTTCGATTCTGAGCTTGTGTGCAGTCGTTGTAGAATTTACAATTATTAGTGATATGGCGTCTATTTGCTCAGTGTGCCCAGGTTCCCTCCCACATTCTAAAGTTGTGTGGGTTTTGTCGGTTTATGGGCGTCTGTAAATTGTCCAAATGTTGTAGGGATTGGACTAGAAAGTGGACTAACATAGAACTAAATACACTCTGTAACCCTCACCGTCGAAGCTGCAGCCGGCGTCAGACACCACTACCCCCTCGGCCACTCCCAGGCCGAACCTACTGACGGCGAAGCTCCACCTATCGGCACAGCTTCCCCCGTCGGTCCCACACTGTGCCTGTCCACGCCATTGACGACCTTACCCCCACACCCCGTCCGCCGGCGGGCCGGTGGGATTGACTCCACCGTTCCTTCCCTCACAATCGGACACTAGCGGGCCGGATCTGTCGGGTCTCATCGGTTCCAGGCCCCGTTCCATGCAGAGGGCTCCATGCCGTTGGCCCCCAACAACTTCGCGATCATCAGATCATAAGTTCATAAGTGCTAGGAGCTGAATGAGGCCATTCGGCCCATCAGGTCCACTTCGTCGTTCAATAATGGCTGACCTAGCATTCCCTCCCAATCCTCTTTTCTCTGCATTCTCTCCATAACCATTGACACCCGTACTAATCAATAATCTATCTATCTATGCCTTAAAAATATCCATTGACGGTCTCCACAGGCTTCTGGGGGCAATGAATTCCAGAGATTCTCCAGCATCTAACGAAATACATTCTCCCTCGTCGACTTCGGAAAGGAACGTCATTTAACTCTGAGGCTTTGCCCTCGTGAAAATAGCCACTCCACATCCACTCTATGCAGGCCTTTCACTATTCGGTAGGTATCAAAGAGGTCACCCCTCATCCTTCTCAATCCCTCTCCCAGTAGGGAAGCTCAATAATGGCACCAGCCGCACGCTAGTCTCATACTCTCAACCCCCATCATCTCCTCATTGCACTTCACACGAGCATTCCTGGATCCATCTTCCCTTTTACACACAACCCTCACCATTGGCATTCAACATCTTCCCTGACATTTCTTTTTAGGCTGCAGTACGGCGTCAGTTCTCAACAGAAACGTTATCTTCATACCCTTGCACGTACATGTCAATGAAAGCCCCTACTCCCTACCCCAACCCGTAGCTCTACCATAATGTAGAGCACTTCTTCCGCTTCCCCGCCATCTGATCTTTTCTATGGGAGGGGGGATGTGCCTTCCAGTATTAACGCAATTCCCCGTCTCCAAATTTCCCCTCCACTTGGCCTCATACTGCCGGCCTCCAACCCACTGGACTATGTTACCTCGAACTGCCGTCGCAATATCGACCGTTTTGAATTCTTTACTACCCTGATCCACGTTGATCTCACCCGTCGCAACGCACAGCCGTCCTGTCTGACAACAAGAATCCGGACATTTATTTATTCAATAACTTTCAGCTGCTAGATATCCGATGCAAATTTTACCATGCACGTCCAGTCCCTTCAGTTCTCTATCCTCCACTTGGTCTCAAGGCCCCCCGTTCATCCTCGATCAGAGCCCATGCAATGTCCCTCTACTAACAATCCTCCACACTGGCGGAATTTCTCCGCGCCCAGGCCAACTTTGGATTCTTCTCACTCTATCCACGTCAAGGGTGTACTCAATGCGACAATGGATGCCATGTGCATTCGAATACCAGCTATGTCGGCCTTATTTCGGACACGTTTGACAGCTCTTGTTCCATTTGTACTCTGGCATCATCCGCCAACTTTTTTACCGCTGTATTTATGTCTGCATCGGGAATGCCGACCGCGACCGTGAAGGTTTCGTTGATTTCATTACCTTTACCAGTAAATTCCACCGTCCCTCAAATTCATCTGGATTATCTCTGCCACTTATTTCCCCATTATTTGTTATTTTATCTCCATCAGAGGGGAGAGACTAACGATTGCTGTTAACTGAAGACCTCCCGAGTGTCACGTTTATCCGGATCACACCTCCTCACACGCTGCCTCTTGCAAGGATGTTATCCTCTACACTCCGTCTCCGCCACATGTGCTCCCAGGATGAGCCTTTCCAGTTGAGGACTCCCAAGTTTGTCTTCGTTCTACAGTGGACGTGGATACCCGGCTGCTGTCATAAATTGACCCCCCACTCACGTCTCATCTGCGCCCAGCATTTCTACTCTGCTCTGGATTGCTGAAGAACAGCACATGTGATATAGTTATGCAAGTGTAACAGCAGGGATACGTCAGATATCAGTGATAGCGAAGTTATTGGATCGTTGATGTGTGTTGATTAGATTGATGGAAAGATGAAGCATAGAAACCGTCCCATCGAGTCCACGCCATTTATCGGCCCTTCACGGTTGTTGTAAAAGAGAGCGCTGTCGTGTGCATGCGCACGATGGGCAACTTACGGACGCAGATTAACGTCTGCAGCAGCTGTGGCACAGCGCCGTCCATTTGGAAAGTCAGGGATTAATCAGACAAAAACAGTCGTTTTTTGCAGAAGATTATGTTTGACTTTTTTATTTCACTCTTTCAGAGGCAATGAGATATTGACGGCACAGTGTACTTGATGTGATTGGCATACATTTATTGAAAGCCTTTGGCCAGCTCCCACAGTTACAGTTCAGAAAGCTGGATGCCGCGGGATTAAGACGTCGAAAGTTGGATGCAGAATTGACCTGGAAAACTACGGCGAAGGTTAAAAATAATTCAGGGGTGAGGGTGGGGAGGGGGTCCAAGGAAGGGTGACAACAAGGATACTTTGTTCATTGAAGCATTATGCCAACAGATACAATCCACATGTAATCATTGTATCATCAGTTGTAAAAAAACCTGTCGGCGATGTGAGTGATTGAACTCTGGGTTCTTTCAGAGTTTTTCGCAGTAGAAACTATTAAGATCTTGAATAAACTGACGTTTGAAAAACTCGCCACTGCTCGTTGAGATGTCTTCGTACGTCTGCCGTTCTAAGCTGTCACTAACAGGACAAGTCGGTCCCATGTGAAAGTGAGATGCAAGGTGCAGGTCAAAGAGAACATTCCCTAAAACATCTCCTTTGAGTTGATAACCACTAATCCGGGCAGCGTTTTGGCAAAAATCTCCTGCAGCTTCCTCATTCCCTGTCCATATTCGCTGTAATTGAACCATCATAACTATACGCAAAACAAAAACGAACTGAGTACGCCGTATGTTATTAATTTTCCAAAGTACATATTCGCAATAATCTGGATTAAATTGCATCTACCATTGCTCGCCATTTTAACCAAATATCATATTGCAGCCAATAATTATCTTCCTCACTGTGAACAATGCCATCATTTTTTTTTTACATCTGCAGACTTACTGGTCATATCCTACATTGCGCAAATGTCAAGCATTAAATCAATAAGGTTACGGGAGAATGTACAAACTCCGTAAGGATAAGCACATGTAGGAAGGATAGAACCCGGTTCGCTGGCCCTGTAAGGCAGTAGCTGTACCGCTACGACACAGTGTCGGCAGTGGGATAACAGAGAGCTAGTGTTACTACGACAGGCTATGAAGCTCCCGCGTTTAAGTGTCTGTTTTGCAACTTTAGTGAGAACCCACATTTTCTGGATTTCTTTCTGCGTATTTGAATACATGTTCGAATTTTACCCACAGATTGCATAGCACATATATTGTCCCTGTCCCAGTCATAATTGTAGCGATATTTCTCAGCTAAACATAGTTGGGAGAAAGAGAGAGAGAGAGATGGATAGAGAGGGAAAGAGAGAGGGGGGGGGGGGGGGAGAGAGAGAGAGAGAGAGAGAGAGAGAGAGAGAGAGACAGACAGACAGAGAGAGAGAGAGAGAGAGACAGAGGGGGGGGGCAGGGAAAGAGAGAAAATGAGAGAGTCATGTTTTACATTTCCGTTGAAAACATAAGCAATATCTCGTCACGTCCCCAGCCAAAGCGATCGATATACGACGATGAGATAAATGTATCTACTCTTTGAGATAATACTGTCAGACAACGTGTTACTTGAAAGTACACCATGCCTCAAATGAAATTTCGGGACGTAGATTAAATAAAATTAAGAATCTCCAACTTCAGAGAAAAGTGCAAAGTAATTACTGAATTCGCTTTCACCGAGGCCTCAGCTAACAATGGCCTGTCCCCTTCATCATCGTTATTTGTTTGCATATCTTTCCTTCATTTGATCTATTTCTCCTTCCTAATATCATTCTGCCGCCTCCTCCCCTTATTCCCCGACACCCGTACTAATCAAGAGATAACTACATTGGACTCAGGTTGCCTATAACTAATATACTAAGCAAATAATTATTAATTTAATTTTGCTTAGTTTAGAGATACAGCGCGGAAACTGACCTTTCGGTCTACCGTGTCCGTGCCGACCAGTGATCCCCGCACATGAACACTATCCTGCACAAACATGGGACAACTTTACATTTATTCATTTATACCATCCCAATTAACTTGCAAACCCTTACATCTTTGGAATATGGGAGGAACCTGGACATCCCAGAGAAAACCCACGCAGTTTACGGAAGAACGAACATCGTCCGTACAGGCAGCAGGCGTAGTTGGGATCGAACCCGGGTCTCTGTTTTGGTAAAGAAGCAACCTTACCGCTGCGCCACCATGTCGCCCTAATTCATGATTCAAATCTAAGTCACGAGGCCTCCAGCACCATATGCAAGACGAGATCCATGTATGGAGTAAGCAGCGTCCATCTCTATATAATTGCCTAACTCTGCCCCGATTATTTAGATGTGGTACAAATGAGAAAGTGAAGTATGCAGTGAGATCATATAGTCCACTTGCCACAGAACGAAGATACCCGAAACAGATTAACCGGGGACTAGGTGGACGTTAACCAAAGAAGGATAATTCTATTACACGGGGACATACTGAATAAAGGTTAATTTCGTTGAAGGCTTTGTGCCAAGTTTACGTTAATGTGAAAATACGTGAAGAGGATGCAGAAGGACTATGAGGGGTTGGGAGAGTGGGCAGAGAAATACCAGATGGAATACATAGCAACATGTGGAGTCATGCATTTTGGTAAAGGCGCCGACTATTTTCTAAATGGGGAGAAAGTCCAGAAATCGGAGGTGTGAAGGGACTTCGGAATGCTGGTGCACGATTTCCAAAATGTGTATTTGCAAGTCGAATCAGTAGTAAGGAAAGCAATGCAATATAACCATATAATAACCATATAACCATATAACAATTACAGCACGGAGACAGGCCCTCTCGGCCCTTCCAGTCCGTGCCGACCATTTGTTTCCCTAGTCCCATCTACCTGCACTCAGACCATACCCCTCCATTCCCTTCACGTCCATAGGTCCAATGTTCGCATTTATTTCAAAAGGAATGGAATAAAACAATAGGGATGTAATGCTGAGGCTTTATAAGGCGCTAGTTACGCAGCATTTGTACTAGAGCGGGTCCAGATGAGGTATATGAAAATTGATCCAGGAATAAGTGGGTTAACATATGACAACCGTCTGTCGGCACTGGGCCACTGCTAACTGGAGGTTAGAAGGATGAGGGAGGACCTCGTTGAAACTTAGCGATGGTGAAAAGCCTAGAGAGAGTGGGTGTGAAGAGGATGTTTCCACTGGTGGAGGATACGAGGGCCAGAGGTCACAGCCTCAGAATTAAAGCACGTTCGACTTCCGGTGGCGCTATGGAGTGAATGGAACTCGCGCCATTCAGCTCCGTCAAAACTGTATAAAAAACGGGGGTAAAAGGGGTTAATTGAAACCACTTACCAGAGGAGAACATTTCTGAACGGCTCCGGTTGCGTTGAAAAGGTGCGTGACGTCATCAGGCGCGCGATTTTACTAAGATGCATCGCTCCCCCCCCCCCCCCCCACCAAGGGAAAAAGCCTGTGAAAAGGGAAGTAGGCCTCACTGGAGCCTCGGGCTCGAGTTTGAGTGCCTCCCAGGAAGATATTTTAAAGATGGACGACCTCAAAAAAATCATTATGGGTGAGTTGAAACAAATGCTTAAAGATATGAAAAAAGAATAAAAAGAAGAAATAAAGACTTTAAGAGCCGACATCTTGGTGTATCATGAGAATTTTAAAGTGTCCTAAAAGGAAGTTATAGCAGCTGTAAAGACTATGATGGACGAATGGAAAGATAAAGCGGATACTGCTTTGCAACAACAGATGTAAACCGTAAAACTGGTGAGATGGAGGTGCTGCTGGATACCAAGTTGGAACCTATTATAACTTCACTTAACCAATGTGAGATACGCTTTGTGCTCACAATTAATGCTCAAAGACTAAATCTTGGAAGCAAGAGTTCTTTATTCCTCTCGACTCTGCAGACCCGGGTGCCTCTCCAAATCGAGACACACCGAAGCCAAAGAAGTCATCCCCCTTTATACACAGAATTTTACATTCAACCTCCCCTCTGGACCCTTCTCCAATCAGGGTTGAGGTGCACAATCTGTAGGTACATCCCACCGTACATCCCCTCGCACCTCCCATATCATACATCGCATGTTCAAACATGTTCATGGTAATGAGCAGTTCTTGACCAGGGGTTGTGTTGTAATATTCATTTATTCTATTAAGCATGCTCAGTTGCTCATGACCTACCCTAGGTTTTACTCACCTCCTAGTGAACCCTCTCAGTTCTCCTATATCAGTACTAAAGCTAAGCTATAGTGACAAGGGTCCCATCTATCACTCCCTTCCGCTGATAGGGATCTTCTACATCACTCCCTTCTATGCTATACAATGCTATTTACTTCTTACTCAAGGACACAAGGATGGGTCTGGCAACCTTCAGACACAGCTGTGTCAGAATCCTCTTCCAGCCCCTCTCAGTTCGGATTCTCTTTAAAACTCCTTACTTTAATGGGGTTTAATCACTTTATCCTCACACCAACAAAAAGACGTAATCAAGTAACTGACTGAATCAGCCGAAAAGCGCCTTGCCGAGAACAAGCGTTTATCAGAATTACTACATAAAGTAACTGAGAAATGCATTGACTTGGAAGGACGTCAGAGGCGTAAGAATCTGCGTATTGTTGGGTTGAGTGAAGGCCGAGAGGGAAATCAAGACCCTCGAAAATTTGCTGCAAAACCTTTAAAAGATATTCTGAACTTGGACCAAGAACCTCTGCTGGGCCGAGCACACAGGGCATTGAGACGTACCCCTAGGAAGGATGCTCCCCCAAGACAGATGATTGTGAAGGTGGCTTACGATCATGTTTTTGAAGATATGATGAAGATAATAATACGAAAGAAAAATCTCAAATATGAGGGAGACAACATCAGTATTTTTAGAGATTACCCTGCGGAAGTGGCCAAGAGAAGATCTTTATTTACAAAAACAAGAGGTATCCTGAGGAACATAAAGAATCTGAGATATGGCCTGAGATATATACCCGGCAACATTAAGGGTAACTTATGATAATAAGAGCACCGCTTCACCAAACATACAGAAGCTCTTGAATTCGCTCGAGATATTCAGAAGAAACTGGAAGAGGAAGGAGGAGAGGAAGAAGAAGATGAAGATGAAGGACACTGAATATTACTGATCACCTACTTTGATGAGACTGATTAACGATCACTTATCTAATGATACTGTTCACCCACAGAAAAGGAGGAGGATTTACATTGAAGGAGGACTCGCAGGGAAGGAGACGGTACAATGGACATGGACTCTATCTTGGGGTCAAGGAGGGATGGATGGATTATTAATAAATATAGTTGTGTATTAACTACGCCTCAAAATGTATGTTAGCTCTCCCAATATAGTGCTACGACACTAATTGTAATTGATATTAGTAGTATTATTAAATCACTAAGTATATAAATTTAATACCCCGCCCCGACATATACAGCCCTTAAGGCAAAAACGGAGCTGGAATTATTAACATCTCTTTTTTTTCTCACGGAAGTCCGTAGATTAGTAGCCACGCTAGTGTGGCTTACACTAGCAATAAATACACTAACTATAGTTGTAGTCACTTTTTTCCCCCCTTTACACTTTATGAACATCACCTACTTTACTTACATTTTTTATTATTATTTTTATATTATGTATTTTATTTCATATTATATACTATATGGATTTGAGTATGATTGGTATTATATAGTTAGTTCAAAGAGACGTGTGTATAAGATAGTGTCACAGATATTAAATTTCATCGATCTGATGTCTGGGTATAGGATTGGGTTGGATGAGCTGAGACATCTACTCCATTATAAACCACTTTAATAATAAAATGTATGATATAAACACTCGGATTGGGGGTGATGGAATCACCTTCTGTAATTGAATGTTAAGGGAATTAACGAACCAATTAAAAGAGGTAAGGTTTTAGCTCAATTAAATAGATTGGAATCTGATATATTACGTTTCTCCAAGAGACACACCTTAAAAAGACGCGCAGTATAGATTAACAGCAAAATGGATTTCCAAAGTATATCACTCTTCATTTACACATAAGTCTAGAGGGGTAGCAATAATTATTCGTAAAGGTATACCTTTTAAACAAAGCTCAATAATAGAAGATGTTGAGGGTAGATATATAATAATTACAGGTGAATTATATTCTAAAAAAGTAATCCTTATGAATATATATGGTCCTAATTTTGATAATCCATTATTCTTCAAGAAAATATTTAACAATATCCCTATATCCACTCAAAATAATCTAATAATTGAAGGAGATTTTTAATTGTACCCTAGATAATCATTTAGATAGATCATCCACGAAAAGGAAAACTACTTCTAAGTCAAGTACATTTATAAATTATTTTATTAACACAGCAAACGTTAAGGATATCTGGAGAACTGATAACCCATCTGGTCGAGAATATTAATTCTTTTCACCTGTATTTGGAACCTACTCGAGGATAGACTATTGTTTAATAGACTCAAAACTAATCCCATTTACATATGACTCAAAATATCATAATATTATTATCTAGGATCATGCTCCATTAACATTTAAGATAGAATTAAAAGATATAATTATTTAAAACCTCTAACTGGAGACTCAACCCACAAATATTAAAGGATAGGGCTTGTTATGATTACTTGGTAAACAGATTAAATTATTTTTTGAAAATAATGACAAACCTGGAATTTCACCATCATTGCTCTGGGATCCATTTGAAGCATTTATGCATGGTGCGATAATACCAGCACAAGCATACTTTAATAAAGAAAATCGAAAGACTCAACAAAAGTTGGAAAATGAAATAAAACTATTAGATATTGAAAATGCAGTATCCCCTTCTAAGGGATTAAGTAATAAAATTGTATCATTAAAATACAAGCTAAATAAAATATACTCAAATCAGATTATTAAACTTTTTTCAACAGACTAAAACAAGTACATTTCGAATAAACCACAAAAATTACCGGCACGACAGCTTAGAAAATTAGATGAGGAGAAAATCTTACATAAAATTAGATCTGATCAAGGAGAAATATTGACTTTACCAAAATATATCAATGATACATTTTTACAATATTATCAAAATCTTTACTTATCTAAACTAGCAGGACAATCAGAGGGAATGGAAACATTCCTACAAGAATGTCATGTTAATAGTTTTAGATCAGGAAGGTAGAGACTTGTTAAACGCTGATATATCAGTAAAAGACATTGAAGAATCAATTGGATCATTAAATAACGGAAAAGCTGCAGGCCCTGATAGCTTAGGTTGTTGAATTTTATAAGAAGTTTCATGATCTGATTTCTCCACACTTACAAACAATATATAAATATACTTATGAACAAGGAAAGCTACCAGAATCACTAATTGAGTCTACAATTACACTTATCCCTAAAGCTGATAAAGATTTGGAGGACCCTGGATCATACAGAGCAATAGCTCTTTTTAAATACTGATCAAAAAATACTAACTAAAATTTTATCTCGGAGGCTAAGTCTAGTGATTAATAAAATTAATACATCATGACCAAACAGGTTTTATTCCAAAACGCTATTCATCCTATAATCTGAGTCGTCTATTCAATATCATGTACTCAAAAAGAGTGAATGATACTGAACTAGCTGTCATATCCTTAGATGCTGAAAAAGCATTTGACCAGGTTAAATGGCCATATTTATTTAAAATAATGCAGAAATTTCAACAGGGGGATATATTCTCCAAATGGGTAAAAATCATATACTCGAATCCAACTGTAAGAATATTAACAAATCAAATGCTATCAGCAAAATTTAAACTATTTAGGGGTTGTAGACAAGGATGCCCGTTATCACCATTACTATTTGCTCTGGTAATAGAACCATTAGCTGAAATGATTAGATCAGAACCAGAAATATATGGATATAATACCAAAACTACAACGAATAAAATATCTCTATATGCAGATGACATCTTAATTTATACACACAAAAGCGGAGATTAGTATTCCCAATCTATTTAATGTTAGAACTAAGTTTAGTACATTTTCTGGGTATAGAATTAATTGGAAATAAAAGTGAAATTATGCCTATAACTGGAATAAAATTAAATATATTAGAACAATTCCCACTTAAAATAGTCACGGAAAAACTCAAACATCTAGGAATTAATGTATCTAAATCGTATAACTGTCTATTTAAATATAATTACCCTCAATTATTAAATAAACTAAAAATATATATTTTATATTGGGAAACACTACCTATATATCGGTAGAATAAACGCTATATAAATGATTTTTTTTACCACAATTGTTATATTTATTTCAAGCAATCCCTTTATATCTCCCTAAAATATTTTGCTCATTAAATGCTAGACATATATTGATACAATTTAAGGTATTACACAGATTACATTATTCAAAAACGAAATTAAATAGAATTTATTCTAACATTTCTCCTATTTGTGATAAATGTCAGAACTTGGAAGCTAATTTAACGCATAGTTTTTGTAACATGTATAAAACTTAATTATTATTGGATAGACATCTTTAGAGTTATTTCTGAAGTTTCTTAAAATTAAACTAGACCCAGATCCAAAATTAATAATATTAGGAGTTCCGGATTCAAATCTAACATTAACAGTAAACCAAAGATTTTTTTTGGATTACTGTTTGATAATAGGGAAAAAATTAATATTGAAATTTTGGAAGGGAACATTATCCCCCACAATTAAAATGTGGACAGTGGAAATGTTGGAGACGTTGCATTTGGAAAGAATCAGATTTGCCCTATAACCATATAACCATAAAACCATATAACAATTACAGCACGGAAAACAGGCCCTCTCGGCCCTTCCAGTCCGTGCCGACCATTTGTTTTCCCCCTAGTCCCATCTACCTGCACTCAGACCATACCCCTCCATTCCCTTCACGTCCATATACCTATCCACTTTACTCTTAAATGTTAAAATCGATCCTGCCTCCACCACTTCTGCTGGAAGCTGATTCCACACAGCCACCACCCTCTGAGTAAAGAAGTTCCCCCTAACGTTACCCCGAAACCTCTGTCCCTTAATTCTCATGTCATGCCCTCTTGTTTGAATCTTCCCTACCCTCAATGGGAAAAACGTATCCACGTCAACTCTGTCTATCCCTTTCATCATTTTAAAGACCTCAATCAAGTCCCCCCTTAACCTTCTGCGCTCCAAAGAATAAAGACCTAACTTGTTCAACCTTTCTCTGTAACATAGTTGCTGGAACCCTGGCAACATTCTAGTAAATCTCCTCTGTACTCTCTCTATTTTGTTGACATCCTTCCTATAACTAGGCGACCAAAATTGTACACCATACTCCAGAATTGGTCTTACCAATGCCTTGTACAATTTTAACATTACTTCCCTACTCCTATATTCAATGCTCTGATTTATAAAGGCCAGCACACCAAAGGCTTTCTTTACCACCCTATCTACATGCGATTCCACCTTCAGGGAACTATGCACAGTTATTCCTAGATCCCTCTGTTCCACAGCATTCTTCAATTCCCTACCATTTACCATGTACGTCCTATTTTGATTTGTCCTGCCAAGATGTAGCACTTCACACTTATCAGCATTAAAACTCCATCTGCCATCTTTCAGCCCACTTTTCCAAATGGCCCAAATCTCTCTTTAGACTTTGAAAATCTACTTCATTATCCACAACACCACGTATCTTAGTATCATCTGCATACTTACTTATCCTATTTTCCACCCCATCATCCAGATCATTGATGTACATGACAAACAACAGTGGACCCAACACAGATTCCTGAGGCACCCCACTGGTCACCGGCTTCCAACCTGACAAACAGCCATCCACCATTACTCTCTGACATCTCTCATTCAGCCACTGTTGAATCCATCTTGCTACTCCGCCATTAACACCCAAAGATTGAACCTTCTTAATTAACCTTCCATGGGGAACCTTGTCAAAGGCCTTACTGAAATCCATATAGAAAACATTCACTGCTTTACCCTCATCAATTTCCCTAGTTACCGCTTCAAAAAATTCAAGAAGGTTTGTCAAACATGACCTTCCAGGCACAAATCCATGTTGACTGTTCCTGATCAGACCCTGTTTATCCAGATGCTTATATATATTATCTCTAAGTATCCTTTCCATTAATTTGCCCACCACTGACGTCAAACTAATAGGTCTATAATTGCTAGGTTTATTCTTTGAATGGACAACTACGAACTCTTTGAACAGATATGGTCTCCATATACAGAATATTTGAAGGGGTAGCTGTTCTTGGCATCACAACTCAATGGTACCCGGCAGGATTAGATTAAAATAAATCTCTGTTTTTCTTTTTGATTTGTATACTTGTCTCCATGAATATTGCTATTTGAAATTGTTATTCACTATTAAGATGTATAGTATAATCTCTCTCTTTTTCTATATAATACTTTATTTTAAATAAGTACATATAACAAGAATATATACATATACATATATATTTTTCTCCTCTTTTTTCTTTTTCTCTTACTTTATAATCAACATTATTATTTAATCACCACTCTTATTGATTAAAATCTATTCTTTTTCTTTTTTCTACTTAAAAATAAATAAAAGTTTATGTACTATTCGTAACATTCGTATATTTATTGAAATAAGTTGGTTGTGTATTTGAAAAGTTGTAATACTGTTGTTATGATGGATTCCTTTTAAGAAAATATTATTACACAGAATTAAAGCACGTTCCTTTAGGAAGGGGATGAAGAGGATTGTTTTGTCTTCAAAGGCTGGCGAATCAGTGGGATTTATTGCCACAGAAGGCTGTGCAGGACGTCAATAGTTATTGTCAAGACAGATTCGTGGTTAGTACAGATGTCAGGGGTTATGGGGCGAACGCAAAAAAATTGCGTTTGGATGGAGAGATTTATTTGCTAATATTAAATGACGGAGTGTAATTTGATGGGCCAAAATGGCCTAATTCCCCCATGAACTTATAACGGTTTCTTGATACAAGATTGAATTCATTTACGAAGTCGGGCAGAGCATTAGAATGAGGGATCACATGATGACGTAAAAATAGTACTGATAGGAGGGACCGTGCGTCGGGTCCCACCGAGTAAAGTTTAGTATATAAGCTTAACATCAGTATTTTATTTTGGTAAAACAAGTTTAATTGGCCAGAAAGTGCAAGAGACTGGTGAAAAGCATATAATGTGCATCACTGGTTAACAATTTCACAGTGATTATATAGCATACCCATGGATGTTGAAAAGGGGACATTCTAGTAGAAAAATAAAATAGGCACAGGATAGTGAAGTGGAATCGGAAAATGGGGGACACCAGTAAGAAGGATGATACAATGATAATGGACACATATGAAAACTGGACAAACAGTGTAGTGGTAACATGATCGATAAATTAATGGAATGCACAGCACATGGATATTCCTATGAGGGAGGGACTCCATTGAGGAGTGGGCTGCTCAGATCATGTTCCGTGCACCGAGAAGTGCCTAGGTAATAATCTTCCATCGAGGGGACAATTAGCAAACTGTGAAAACTCCATAAAAGATTGGCACAGAACATATTGAAAGTTATTGTCAATGCAAACTGGGATCAACAATCTAAACAAAGAAAAGTAGGGGAATTCAAGACGCAGAGACATACGAGTCAGCAGATGCTGGAATCTTGAGCAAAACGCGTTCCTTGGGGAACTCATTGGCTGAGTTAGCATCTAGTGAGGAAATAGACAGACGATATTGAGACCCTCTTTAGACTGGGTGAAATGAGACTGATTCGGATACTAAATCAAAAGACATAGTGTAAATGGGCAGTAGGTATCATTATTAGAAAAAAAAGTGAACGTTGGAGTCAAAAAGGCCACAAGTCCAACAGTAAATTGGAAAGTCCAAGTCAAACAGAAACGTCAAATTGTAGCAATATATCGAAAGAAAAGGGTGACAGTATGGAAGCTGGAAGCAGGAGGCATCAGGATGTCGAAGAATGTCCAGAGGAAAATAGGCCAAAGGAGAGCAACATTTAACATGGAAGGATGCTGAAGATGAAATTATTACGGAGAATAAAGAACAGAGAACAATGATAAATACGTTCAAAATGAAAATTGAAAATGATTGGAAAATTACAGATAAATTTAAGTGTGGGAATTTATGTTAAAGTCAACGGTATCGCAAAACAACTTCACAAAAGACAAAGTGGCTGTCCTTTATGCAACGGGGACAACTGATCGAAACTGACTGGAGAATAATAATCACAAGTAAACGTATGTTTTTTCAAGCATGCATCTGGGATTCAACAGCACGAGTATATTATTGCGTCTTCGTGGGAGAAGGCAATCTGAATCTGCTTTCTGAAAGCAATGGTTAGGCGCACCAGGCGCAATAAATGGGCGCTATGTGGCAACGTTCATGTTGCTATCATTGCTTCTGTAGCAAACTAAAATATAACTCATCATGGAAAGAGATTTCACTTGAATTCGATGAGAGATGATTTCCCTTTCTAAAATGGAGCAATGCCTTGTTTCAAATGGATATGGGTAGCATTTAGAGCTTGAAGCCTGTAGGTGCTATGATTTGTTTCAACACTCTGGGTTCTCTCAGAAGTGTTCGCAGTATACATGATTAATGCCTTGAATAAACGGGTTTTTTTGAGAATCTCAACAATGATCATTGAGATGGCATTTTGTGCCTGCCGTTGTGAGTTATATGTAACACCGAATCAAGAATATGCGCTCACACAAGCTGCATCGTCACGTATGTGTTTAACGAATAACAGGCAGATGTAACGTATTCATGATACTAGATTGAACTGGACTAGAAGCAGAATACATACTGAGATTCGTAGATGTTAGATTAGGTTTAGAATCTCCCTTTCAACATCTCCTCGGAAGGAGGGAGGAGAAGCGCAGCCTGGCGACCAGATTTAGTTTTAGTTTAATATAGAGATACAGCGTGAAAATAGGCCATTCGGCCAACTGAGTCTACACCGACCAGTGAACCCCGAACATTGACACCATCCTACACACGTTTAGGAACAATTTACATTTATACCAAGCCAATTAACCTACACACGTTTACGTCACTGAAGTGTGGGAGGAAATTGAAGATCTCAGAGAAAACCCACGCAGTTTAGAAACATAGAAGCATAGAAATTAGGTGCAGGAGTAGGCCATTCGGCCCTTCGAGCCTGCACCGCCATTCAATATGATCATGGTTGTTCATCCAATTCAGTATTCCGTACCTGCCTCTCTCCATACCCCTGATCCCCTTAGCCGCCCGTAGCCAGGATCGAACCCAGTTCGCTGGCCCTCTACCTCCATGGCACCGTGCCGCCGTACCAATGTGCGGACTAATAATTGAGAGGTATACGTCTTTGATAATGGTGCAGAGGTCGTCGAGAACGTTGGACAGGGTGTGTTGATAAGGCTTTGGTAGCGTGCTCTCGAGTTCGGGTGGATTGAAGTCCGGGGCTATTCATAGAATCATAGAATCATAGAAAATAGGTGCAGGAGCAGGCCATTCGGCCCTTCGAGCCTGCACCGCCATTCAATGTGATCATGGCTGATCATCCAACTCAGTATCCCGTACCTGCCTTATCTCCATACCCCCTGATACCTTTAGCCACAAGGGCCACATCTAACCCTCTTAAATATAGCCAATGAACTGGCCTCAACTACCTTCTGTGGCAGAGAATTCCACAGACTCACCACTCTCTGTGTGAAAAATTAATCTTCTCATCTCGGTCCTAAAAGACTTCCCCCTTATCCTTAAACTGTGACCCCTTGTTCTGGAGTTCCCCAGCATCGGGAACAATCTTCCTGCATCTAGCCCGTCCAACCCCTTAAGAATGTCGTAAATCTCTATAAGATCCCCCCTCAATCTTCTAAATTCCAGAGAGGACAAGCCGAGTCTATCTAGTCTTTCTTCATATGGAAGTCCTGCCATCCCAGGATTCAGTCTGGTGAACCTTCTCTGTGCTCCCTCTATGGCAAGAATGTCTTTCCTCAGATTAGGGCACGAAAACTGTACGCAATGCTCCAGGTGTGGCCTCACCGAGACCCTGTACAAGTGCAGTAGAACCTCTCTGCTCTTGTACTCAAATCCTTGTGCTATGAATGCCAACATGCCATTCGTTTTTCTTCACAGCCTGCTGCACCTGCATGCCTACTTTCAATGATTGGTGCACCATGACACCCAGGTCTCGTTGCATCTCCCCTTTTCCTAATCGGCCACCGTTCAGATAATAGTCTACCCTCCTGTTTTTGCCGCCAACGTGGATAGCCTCACATGTATCCACCTTATACTGCACCTGCCACGCATTTGCCCACTCGCCTCCGAGCATCCTCCTCACGGCTAACACTGCCCCCCAGCTTCGTGTCATCCGCAAACGTGGAGATGTTGCATTCAATTCCCTCATCCAGATCATTAATATATATTGTAAATAGCTGGGGTCCCAGCACTGAGCCTTGCGGTACCCCACTAGTCACTGCCTGCCATTCTGAAAATGACCCGTTTACTCCGACTCTTTGCTTCCAATCTGCCAACCAGTTCTCTATCCACACCAACACTGAACCTCCCAATACCGTGTGCTTTAAGTTTGAATGCTAATCTCTTATGTGGGACTTGTCGAAAGGCTTCTGAAAGTCCAGATATAACACATCCAAAGGTTCTCCCTTATCCACTCTACTAGTTACATCATCCACTATTTACATCCTTACAGAGATAGATAGATAGATAGACAGATAGACAGATAGATAGATAGATAGATAGATAGATAGATAGATAGATAGATAGATAGATAGATAGATAGATAGATAGATAGATAGATAGATAGATAGATAGACAGACAGAGAGACAGACAGACAGACAGACAGACAGACAGACAGACAGACAGACAGACAGACAGATAGATAGATAGATAGATAGAGATAGATAGATATAGATAGATAGAAAG
>CM069160.1:5378437-5393437 GCA_035221665.1 Okamejei kenojei | reverse complement strand
GCACACCACCGTCTTCTGCTCCTACGGTACTCCCTGCCACTTCATCCACAACTCCGAGGAGGAGCGACGGCCCCGGCCTCGCCTACGCCAGAGCGCCAGCCTGGGCTCGGACCTCTCCGGCCCGGCGCTCGACTGGCCCGCGCAGCGAGCGTCCTTCAGCACCGA
The DNA here is from genome assembly GCA_035221665.1 of Okamejei kenojei. Lineage (NCBI taxonomy): Eukaryota > Metazoa > Chordata > Chondrichthyes > Rajiformes > Rajidae > Okamejei > Okamejei kenojei. The sequence goes on along the minus strand of CM069160.1, from coordinate 5,393,272 downwards.
CCTGGAGTTGGAGTTGGCCCGGACTCTGGATTCTGGGCTGGGCAAAAGGAGGGGGGGGGGGGGGGAGGTTTGGTGTTTGCCGCCACCACCACCATCACCAGCAGGACCAACAGCTCCTGCGGGCGCCCGGGCTGCCCATGGCCGACAGGAGCCCGTCCGCAGACTCTCTCTCTCCGACCACGACGCCCCGAGCAGCAGCGGCTCGGTGTAGCCCGTCTTCGAGCAGGGGCCGGCGGCTGCCCATCTTCAGCAGGAGCTCGGTGTCGGACTGAGGGTAGTGGGGTGGAGATGGAGGACCACCGGAAAACCGGGCAGGACAGGGAGAGCCGAGCTGGAACGACTGGCTGCAGCGCCGGCTGCAAATCCAGGGCTGTCCCGCCAGCCCACGGCCACCCCGGACACCACTGGACTGGGACGAGATATCCGGGAGGGGACGGAGACGGTCCAGCTGCAACTCAACAGCGCACGCAGCGCCGGAAAGCCAGGCCCTCCCGACCACGGACGAAACGTTTGCCTGCACATAACACAGCACCATCTTGCCGAGACTGTTTATACCAAGTGACCTATGACCTGGGCATGCGCAGTCGGAATAACGAACTCGGTGATAGATCGTCCTCACTTATATTAAGGCAGAAATAAATAGCAACGGAACAAACATTTAATAATTATGCTTGTCTGTGAACTGGAATAAGTAACAAATGAATTAAATATATTGGAATATACTGTGGATGCCGCCAAATTGTGCAACTGGAACCGAGTTATTTATAATTTGTAAAGTTATGTTTTGCATATCCCTTGAAAACATAACCAATATGGTCACATCCCCAGCAAAGGTAATCGATATACGATATTCAGAGCAATTTACCTATGCTAAGATAATACTGTCACAAAACGTGTTACTTTAAAGAGCACGACGCCTCAAATAAAATGTCGGGCGTTATAACTAAATATAATACAGAATCCCAAACATCAGAGAAAATTGAAAAGTCATTACTGAATTCGTTTTCACCTCGGCCACAGCTAATAATGGCATGTTCCCTTTATCATCGTTACATTTTTGCATATCTTCATTCACTTGTTCTGCATTTTTTACATAACCGTCTCTTTCTCTCGACAAGGAATGGGTATATGCTGCCTGTCTCGCTGAGTTTACCCCAGCATTTTCTGTCTACCTTCGATTTAATCCAGCATCTGCAGTTCTTTCTTACACATTTATGTAGTTTAGTTTAGTTTATTTTACTTACGTTTAATTTAAGTTTAGTTTAGTTTAGTTTAATTTAGTTTAGTTTTGTTTACTTTAGTTTAGCTTAGTTGAGTTAGGTTGGGTTGAGTTGAGTTTAATTTAGTTTTAGTGTAGTTTAGTTTAGTGAAGTTTAGAGATACAGCCGGAAACAGGGTCCTCGGTCCAACAGGTCCGCCCCGACCAGCGACCCCCACACATTTAACGCTACCTTACACACACTAGGTAAAATTTAAGACTGAAACATTGATGCCAAGCCAGTTAACATACAAACACACACGTCTTTGGAGAGTGGGAGGAAACTGGAGATACCCAGAGAAAACCCACGCAAGTTACCGGGAGAACGCACAAACTCCGTTCCGATCACGCCCGTTGGTCTGTCGATGTAAGGCAGCAACTCTCTCCGGCTGCGCCGCCGTGTCTACCTAATTCCCGATTGAAATCTAAGGCACGAGACCTCAAGGACCTTATGGAAAACGCGATCCATGTATGGAGTAAGCAACGTCCACCTCTATTGCAGTTGCCTAACACTGCCCCGATGATTTAGATGTGATACAAATATGAAAATGAAATATGCAGAGAGAACATATAGCTCACGTTCCATTGAACGAAAACGCTAGAAACTGATTAACCCGGGCAAACATTGACGCTGCCTATAGAAGAATAGGCCTGTGCATGGGAACAATTTGAATAAAATATAATTTGGACGAGGAAATTGAATGCTTTCCGGCCAAGTTTGCAGATATACGAAAATCAGTGGAGGGGCAGGTAGTGTGGAGAAGGTAGGGCTCTGCAAAAGGACTTAGGACAGTTTGGGAGAGTGGGCAGAGAAGTGGTATATGAAAATACAGTGTAGAAAAGTGTGGTCCTGCATTTTAGTAGTAGGAATAAAGGCGTAGGGTGTTTTTTAAATGGTGAGATAATTCCGATATCAAAGGTGCAAAAGGACTTTAGCGTGCTGATGCAGAATTCCCAAAGAGTTAATTTGCAAATCGAATCGGTATAAGGAAGGCAAACGCAATGATAGCATTGATTTCAAGACTTGAATTAAAAAAAAAAGATGTAATGCTGATGCTTTCTAAGACACTGGTCAGGTCGCATTTGTTTTGGAGAGGGTCCAGAGGAGGTTTAATGAAAATTGTTCCAGGAATGTTGGGTTAACATATGATAAGCTTTTGACGGCACTGGGCCTCTGCTCGTTGGATTTTAGAAATATAAGGGAGGACCTCATTGAAACTTACCGAATAGTGAAAGTCTGGATCGAGTGGATGTGGAGGATATGCTTCCGCTTGTGGGAGAGATTAGGACCAGAGGACATACCCACCGAATTAAAGGACGTTCCTTTAGGAAGGAGATGAGGAGGAGTGTTTCCCATCCAAGTGTAGTGAATCTGTGGATGTCATTACCACAGAAGGCTGTGCAAGCCATCAATAGATATTTTCAAGGCAGAGATAGATAGATTATTGGTTAGTACGGGTGTCAGGGGTTATGGGAGAACGACAAGTAAATTAGCTGAGGACGGGTAGATACATCTGCTAATATTGAATGGCGGAGTATACGTGATGGGCCAAATTGCCCAATTCCCTTATGAACATATAATGGCTCCTTGATACAAAATTTAATTTATTTACGAACTCTGGAATAGCATGAGACTCAGGGACAACGTGGATGACGTAAGGATAACACTCACACGATGCACCGTGCGTCGGGCCCAACGAGTAAAGTTCAGCCAAGTAGCACAACACCAATATTTTTGATACAACGGTTTGATTGGCCCGAAAGAGCAAGTGACTGGTGAAGACCAAATAACGTGCAAATTTACAGTGATTATAAAGTATACCCGTTGATGTTGAAAACGAAAAATACGAGTCGCAAAATAAAATGGGCACAGGATAGGGAAGTAAAGGTGAAACAATTTTGCCTCGAAAATTACGAAACTGGTAGAGCTCAGAAAGAACTAAAGGGAAACATACTCGAGGGAGGCATTTACAGGTTTCCGAACGGCAGCACTAAGAGAAGGCAAGAAATAAATCGGAAAATGGGAGACACCTGAAAGAAGGATGATACAATAATCATAGACACATATGTAAACTGGACAAACGGGGAAAGTAGTAACGTGATGATGATGAATTAATGGAGTGCGCAGCACATGGATTTTCCCATCAGGTTATTTGGACTTCAATGGGGGAATGGGCTGCTTAGATCTGGTTTTCCTGCAATGAAAAGTGGCCCGTTTTACTAATATTCCAGCGATGGGACAGTTAGCAAACTGTGAACACTCCATAAAAAAATTGTACAGAACATATTGAAAGTTATTGTCAATTCAAACCGGAATCAGAAATGTAAACAAAGAAAACCAGTAAAGTTCAAGGCGCAGAGACATCCGCGTCTGTAAATGCTGAAAAAAAAACACGTTCCTTGGGGAACTCGGTGAGTCAAAATCTGGGAAAAGACAGACGAGGTATCGTGTTGGGACTCTTCTTCAGACAGTGTGACATGAGACTTCTGATCCCTATGTTTTTTTTTCAAGCATGTATCTGCTAATCAATAGCACGAGTATATTAAGCGTCTTCGTGGAAGAAGGCATTCTGAATCTGCTTTCTGAATGGCCATAGTCAGGTGCAACCAGGCACACCAGGGCAGTAATGGGCGCTATATGGTGAAGATCATGTTGCTATAATTGCTTCTGTAGCAAACTAAATTATAACTCATCATGGAAAAGATTTGACTTGAATTCGATGCCTCTCATGAAGTGGACCAATAACTAGTCAGGTGATTTTCAAAGAGAAATGGGTAACATATAGTCGTATAGTGCTTGATGACAGAATATGAACATTCCTACAAGTGGCAAAACGGAACCAAAGCTATCGCCCATTGATTGCAAACGTTACACAATATTTGATTAAATATCAAATCAGGTTTGCTATATGTCAGCGAAAAATACAAGGATAACCGTAGTTCATTTGGGCAGGTAGGAGAGTTAATTGAAAGGAAAATATCAGAGGAAAATGCATAAGTTGTGAACTGAATGGCAGGTATTTTAAAATAAAACCAAAATGCACTTTTTGCACTTACATTCCCCATTATGAATGTGTGAAGATCATCTGGGTCATCCTTACTCAGAGACCGAATACACCCCCCACCTAATTTACCCCCCATCCTCCGCCTGATACAACGTTTTCCGATCCTCAACAGCAGTTCGTTCACATTATTCACTTCAGTAGCGTAGACATGGACATTAAGTCCAAGGTATGCCTGCCCTTCCGTTGGTTACGTTTGTTCCACACGCACACCCGGCGCCATACCGGACACTATATCTGAGTTGGATGGCAATAGCTGATCTGTAGCGCTTTCCCCGGAATTCAGATGACTGCATTGGGGCTGCTACCTTCACCCGTGCAGAACTCATTGATTTTATCAACCTTGTCACGAACCCAGTCCAAGCACAACATACGTGTTTCCATTAATTGTTTTATTACATAATCGGAAATCTTCCTTTATTGCCTGCGATGGAATGTAGGTTTCTGTACAACATCGAATGAACATTATAGCTTCTACGATTATTTTACAAAGAAACAATTGAAATTAAATATTACTTGCGGAGAACGGACTTCATGGCTATTCATTGCATTGAAGCAAGTCGCGTTGTGTTACAAAGGCATGCAACCTATTGGAATAAGTTTACAATGAGAGTAAATGGCCGCACGATCATGCTTTTCAATTCTTCTCTGAAGTTACGCTGCGATACTACATAAATTAAACGTGTTTGTACATGCGCTCAAAAACCTTAGCATGTAGCCGACCTTTTCCGCAATGCTGAAAGAATTGGTGTAATTTGATTCTGTAAATTTGTTGTCGGTGAAATGCACACAGACGAAGCACGCAAACGTTACCATCCACAGCAGGATAAAATTACCAGATATTGTAATCAATAAAATTATAGATTTTTTTCGATTCTGTATCTCTGGATCGGTTTGATTTTTATCACTGTTCGTTCCTCGGAGTTTGTTCCTGACTCGGTTGGTCAATATAATATTCCTTACTGTCAAAGAATTTAAACAGGACAATGAAAAGAAATGGCGAAAATGGGGGTAAAAATTGTTTCTAACCATAGGTAAATGGCAAACCAAAGGTCCTGAGGTGTAGTAACTTGATTTCACAAATACAAGACCACGGAGCTCCCGGCAATTATTTCGCGAGGTTCATAAATAAAGTAGATTGGAATATTTTTCTAAAATACATAACACACCAAGCACTGTCATCACCTTTGATGCGATCGCTGTGAGGCAATATTTTGAACGAAATCGTCTGCAGACAAATGGCAACAAAACGATCAAAGGTAAAAGCGACAGTTAATCCAGACAGAGCAATCAATAGAAATGTACATGAGACATAAGATTAAGTCTGCAAACTGGAGTGTAATTCAAGAATGGAATAAGGAAGATGTACCATTTTAATATGATAATGAATTGTGCCGAGCATTAAGAACATTAGATCTGCTACTGCCATCCAACTCAGATATTGTGTGATGCATTTGGAGAGACCGCACTTTCTGATGATAGGATGAAAATTGTCGCCAAATTAGCTGCAAAAAAGTAATGATATATAATTTAAATACAAGATAACATGAATAATGGCAATGAAATTGTATGTTTGTTACAATATAACTTTATTCGCTCTTACTCTCATTTAAGTTTGTTCTTCAAAACCCATGTAAAAAGCTTCAGAGCTATGAATACGAAAGTGCGTACATTCGCTGCTAATTTGATTTTAAATTGCTCTGGAAATGCAGGTTTGCTGAAAGAACAAACGTATTCGTCGTATTTTTTCTTTCGTAATTTTCCGTAAATATATTTTATACGATGGATGAAGAGAGTTTAGAGATTGAGGATAAATGATATAAGTCCATTGAGCAGTAGATACCGTGGGATAGAGAATCATAAGGTCGTCTTGATCTGAGCAGAAAATTAGGCCATTCGGCCCATCGTTTATTCCGCAACTCAATCACCTGAGTAGAACTATATCTCCCTCCTAACCACATTTCCTCCTCCCTAAAAACCCCTGATACCCGTACTAATCAAGAATTTATCTATCTCCGCCTGGGAAATATCAATTGACTTTGCCCTCCACAGCCTCTGTGGCAAATAATTACATGGATTTACCGCCCTCCGACTAAATAAATTCCCCACATCTTCCTAAAGGAACGACCTTTAAGTCTAAGGCTCGAGATGACATTTAAGTAAGTAAGTAAGTAAGTAGGTTTATTGGCCAAGTACTCACATACAAGGAATTTACCTTGGTGCTCCACCCACAAGTAACAACATGACATACAGTGACCAGCTTCAAATGACTTCGAAAAACACTAAACATTCATAATAATAAAACATCAATGATAAAACACCATTGATCAAGCATGTGAACCAACAAAATACAGATCAAAGTGGAGGCTACAAATGTTATGGCTGTTGAGTACAGCAACTACTCATGGATAAAAACAGTTTTATGTCTGTCTCTGGCAGCTTTGGCAGTCCGGAGTCGCCTTCCACAGGGAAATGATTCAAACAGCTTGATGGCCAGGGTGAGAGAGGTCAGAGATGATCTTGCCCACATCGCTTCCTGCCCTTGTAGTGTACAGTTCATCAATGGGGGGGAAGGTGGCATCCAATAACCTTCTCAGCTGATCGGACGATTCGCTGCAGCCTCCCAGGTGTCGGGCTTGGTATTTGAGCCAAACCAGACCATGAGGAGAAGGTGAACCAGACTCTACGATGGCCGTGATAGAATTGGACCATCATTTGCCTTGGCAGACTGTGTTTTCCTCTGCTGCCGTAGGAAGTACATCCTCTAGTTGTGCCTTTTGACTGTGGGTCGATGGTAGCCCCCCCACTTAAGGATGCTTGGAGATGATGGTTCCCAGGAACTTAAATGACTCCACTCTAGTCCGCGACCTCTCCCACCAGTGGAATCATCCTGTCCACATCTACTCTATCCAAGCCTTTCGCTATTCAGTAATTATCCCAACACTTTATATTCCCAAGTAGAAATGCCCAACACCACAGGGCATAACAATCAGGTGAAAGGAGGAACGTTCAATATACATGTGCGGGGCATTTAAGGGTGGTAGGGGCCATTACACGTTGCCATGTGCGGTGGTGGAGGCAGCTCTATCATGCAGCCGTGCGCGTTACTTTACATGAAGCTTAATAAGCACATGGATATGCATGGCATAGGAGGATATGGATCCCTTACCGGCAGCTGAGACCAGTGGATCTAGGCATCATGTTTGGCGCAAACAGTGTGGCCTGATGGTCCCTTCTTGTGATAATCTATGTTCTCTGTAAAAAACGAACCAATATATTTCAACCTGTGTATCACGCAACGCAAAGTGGCAGATATGCAGCATTTTTACTTTCCGGAGGTTGTTGCTTTCTAAAGAAAATCATTACCAATCTGGATGTTAACAAAAGAAATCCCGTCTCTTGTCATTGCTTAACTGAGTCTAAAGTTGATGTTTTCACAATTTGAGTGGGAGATTTCCTTCTGCAATGCTGTTTTGAACGATTGCTCTTAACGTCGATACTACAATTTACCAGGTGACATTCTAATGTTTGTGCTCAGCATGTAACTCGGTAAATAATAATTTCTCAGGCATTGGATGCGACCTGTTATTCAACAGTCCCCTAAAATTACAATTAAAATACAAAGTACTTGAGGTATAACTCCGGGATATGCGCTAAAAAACTAAGACAACCAACCCAAAACCAAAGTATTAGATAACTAATTACATTAACTTACAATAAGTGTCTCCAAATGCAATAAAAAAAGATACCTACATATTAATTAACTGTTTTAAAAAACGAATCCTGTAGATGCAAGTATATCATTGAGGGGTTTCCCGTCTTCATTGCACCTCTCTTCATTGCGGTGTTTCGTGGAGTTGGGCCCACAACACCTCGAGGACTAGTGGCTCAATAGTTGGTTCTGACGTCTCAGAAGAACCTTCCCTCAACACCTGCTCTCACCAACTATGCGACCAGGTATCTACTAAATAAATGGGAAACCGCAGAGCAATTATCTCTTTCTAACAGATGCTAAACAACTAAATTCAATCTTCCACTAATCCTAGCCCATCATTAAGTCTGTAACATCACAAATATCTCCCTTGCATAAGACCGGATGCATTTGCACAAACTACAATTACGAAATAAATACACATACTGCATGACATACGTTTCCTTTCGGCCCCCAACCGACACTTTCCTTCGCCACAAAATCCACCTGCTGCCTTGCTCTGCTGCCTCTCACATTTGTTCTTCAGCTGACACAAACTCTGTCCGTGATTTATAGCTCTCCAAATAGCGATACGTGGTTGATCTCGCTAGGAAACCTCTACAACCCATCTCTACCTGACATACTCTTGCTCTCAAACATCCTTGTTGCTCCAACCCATCTGTAGCCAACTACACATATCTAAGCATTTCCCTTCCATCCACAAAGTTCTCCAGGGCAAACCATCAGTTCTATAAAATACACTACCCGCTGACCATAACTCTATCATATCCCTCAAACTAGTAGTAATTCTTTCCTGTGGAACAACAAGATATCCTCCTAAGTCTACCCGCTTCTCCCAATTATTGGCTCCCCGAACTGGCTTGACATACATATCTGAAAACATCCCTCCTGTGTCTTGCTCTCCGTCACGGACAAAAATGAATCGCTACACACCCATTACTCATTCCTACTGAATTCACCTGTACTCTCCTCCTCTCATTTGCTGCAGCTGTGCACTTCAATACCTGGTTATGCCGCCAAGTAACCGACCCTGAGAAAGACATGTCCTACATCCAGATAAAATTATGCCTCGACATTGCCACCTCTCTGAACACAAGGAACTCGCCGGTTCCCCACCGACCCACTTCGAATGTTCTATGGCGATGGCAGCACATCATAAATAGCCCATGAGGAAACTTATATGACCTGCCTCCATGCACCACTTGTCCCTCCAGCTAAACTCATCTTTTCTACACTTTCGCAGTTCATCCAATGTCCCTGCTTAACCTGAGATACTGAACCTTACACATCTCACTGCTTCCTCCCCTGACGACGTGCCTGCTCTACAACAAGTTCCTCCTCTCTGTTGGGACCAGCCTAATCCACACGGGTTGCCCTGTTGTGAGCCCTAAGCCCCCTGTCCCTTGCTGCAAACCTACACAAAAATATCGTATATGCCTCAGAGCTGCTTGTGCTTCTTCTATTCACTACTTTGGGTTACACTTCCCCTCCTTTTAGATACACTTGACACCGGATATTAATAACTAATCGGGGGTCCTTACTCCGTGATAATTGCAACTCTAACCTCACCTTAGCACCCTTAAACTCCACTGTTAGGCTAGACAATGGTAAATGGAGAATGCCTTTCCCATATAAACCTTTCACTTAAAAAACGAATAATCGGTGTATCTATTCCCGTCCTGAATAGCTTTCATTAAATTTTGTCTGTGAAATCATTTGACACTTTTTTATATGGGGAATATTGTAAAACTCTTAACCATGCTTCCAACGGTAACATTAGAAGTATGTGATCTTAGGTTTATTTGCAATAAATCGTTTGTATTGTAACTCTCATTTTCAGTTTATGGGACGAGAAATGAAGATATGGGATGAATCGCAGTGTTGACCTTCAGCACTCAAGTGTCAATATGAGCATCACCAATATTAATGCAATTTTATAAAAAAAAATCTATTCCTAAAGAATTGTGCCTGAGTATGTCCTTCACATTCATTTCACCAAAGTGTCCAAAATAGGGTGGTTTTGCAGAGAGCAGAGATGGTTATGACAAATTGCAAGAATGATCGTGATTCGATTGGCCAAAGTAGGCTGAGGAAATGTCGATGTAATTTAACGCAGAGTAACGTGGAAGGTGTTTGGGCATTTATGGGACGTTTTGATATAGTTAGGACCCTTACAATCGAGAATGGAATGGGCTTGTGGGGTAGTTTTATAGAGATAGGGACTAGAATACAGTGCAAGTTCCTTGAAGGTGGAGTCCAAGAAGATCTTTGAGCCAATCATAGAAAACATAGAAACATAGGAAATTATGTGCAGGAAGCAGGCCATTCGGCCCTTCGACCCTGCCACCGCCCATTCCATATGCCATGGCTTGAATCATCCAACCTCAGTATCCTGTAAACCTGCCTTCTCACCATAACCACCCTGATCCCTTCCAGCCACAAGGTCCACAGCCAACTCCCACTAAATATGGCCAACGAAGTGGCCTCAACTACTTCAGTGGCAGAGAATTCCACAGATTCACGCACTCTCTGTGTGGAAAATCGATTTTCTCATCTCGGTCCCTAAAAGACTTCCCCCTTAATCCTTAAACTGTGACCCCCTTGGCCCTGACTTCCCCAACATCGTGAACAAATCTTCCTGCATCAGCCTGGTCCAACCCCATTAAGAATTTTGTAAGTCTCTATAGATCAGCCCTCAATCTTCTAAATTCCAGCGAGTAAGCCAAGTCTATCCCAGTTCCTTTCTTCATATGAAGTCGTGCCATCCCAGGAATCAGTCTGGAAAACCTTCCTCCGGTACTCCCTCTATGGCAAGAGTGTCTTTCTCTCAATAGGAGACCAAAACAGTACGCAATACTCCAGGTATGGCCTCACCAAGACCCTGTACAACTGCAGCAGAACCTCCCAGCTCGTGTACATTTTTTTGCTATGAATGCCAACATGCCAATCGCTTTCTTCACAAACCAGCCCTGCTGCACCTGCATGCCTGCTTTCAATGACTGGTGTACCATGACACCCAGGTCTCTGCTGCAATCTCCCCTTTATCCTAATCGGTCACCATTCAAGTAATAGTCTAATACCTTCCTGTTTTTGCCCACCAAAGTGGATAACCACACAAACTATCCACATTAACACTGCATCTGCTATGCATTTGCCCACTCACCCAGTCTATCCAATCATCTGCAGCCTCCTAGCATCCTCCTCACTGCTAACACTGCCCCCCAGCTTCCGTGTCATACGCAAACTTTCGAGATGTTGCATTTTAATTCCCTCGTCGAAATCAATTACTGTAAATTGATAAAAAGCTGGGGCCCAGCACTGATCTTGCGGCACACCCCACTAGTCAACTGTCTGCCATCCTGAAAGGACCCGTTCACTCCTACTCTTTGCTCCTTTCTGCCAGCCAGCTCCTCTATCCCATATCAAATACTGAACCACCAATACCGTGTGCTTTAAGTTTGTAAGTTTGGTCACCACGGTATTGAGTATATAATTATGAGATGGATGTTGAAAATCCTATAAGGCTTTGTTGAGACCGCCATTTAGAGTATTGTTTCATATCTGGGCACCGTGTTTAGGAAATACGTTGTCAATCTAGAAAGGGTACAGAGCAGATTTAAGATAAAGCTGTCAGGACTCGAGAGACAGCTATAAGGCAGAGTTGAATGGTACCTGTGACTCTATTCTATGGACGGAGGATGAGGGGCGATCTTATAAAAGGTGCATAAGATTTATGAGAGAAATAGATCCGGTAATTCCCACAGTCCCTATTTGCCCGGTGTAAATGAATACTGTGGGATCAGATGGAGTGGGGAAAAAGTGAATGGGAAAGGTTTAATATGAATTGTAGGGGTACACTAATTTACACACGGAGGGTGGTGAAATGTATGGGACGAGCTGTCCCAGACGAGGTATTGAGGCAGGGACTATCCCCAACACTTAAGAAGCAGTTAAACATGTACATAGATAGGAAAGAGGTTGATGGGAATATTGACCAAATGCCTGGCAGGTGGGACGGGTGAACTGGAAACATGTTGGCCGCTGTGGGGCAAGTTGGGCGAAGAGCCGGTTCCAGAATGACTCTATGACTCGATAACTCTAATAGAGAAACAATAATAATCGGGTCGAGATTCTTCTGTAAATATCAAACTGTTTTACGTTTTCATACGCATTACTATATGATGTTTCCAATTGATAGCACTGTTTTCACGTACATCAAGTGTACATCATCAATTTTATTTATCTAAAAGATTAACTTGAGTTGAGTTGAGGCAGAGCTTTGGGGAACCGGTATCTGTCCATATTTTGTGAATATTACGATCTTCATTTGTTGACAGTAAAGCTAGACTTTCTTCTTCAATTAATCAATACAATTTTGCCGTTAGTGCTGAATTGATGCCATTAGGTCCCAAGTACGTGATACCTTAAACCATTTTGTTATAAGTATCGCCTGGGGTTAAACGGAATTGGAAATCAACGCCTTTTGGAATTCAACACAGTTCAATCTTGCAATTACAACACAAGGTCTAACCATGTCTAACGAACGCTCCCAAATACCACGTAAGAGAAGTATGGAATGAGAATTAATGGAAAGACAAATAAAAAGCAGCATTTTCCTAGATAATTTCGATGTGGTCCAAACCGTTTCCTTAAAAAAAGGTTTCCACCTGCTGAGAAATAATCCCATGATGAAAGTAAATTGATTGCATCCCACGGCCAACAAACCGTTTTCCAATTGGGTCTGCTGCAAATATTTTTTTCCAGGCTAGCCAAAATTATCCAACAAAATATAACGCAACCGATAAGCTACAGATTATTTGAAATATTTTGTTATATATGCAATGACAACAAAAATTAAGAAGTGTAATTTTTTTCGTTTCTATGCAGGATTACTTCAAATATCAAAACAGATATATGCAGTAGCCACGATGCACATAAATGCATGTAAATAACGGACATCTGGAGGATACTTGCATTTCCATAGAGGTAACAATTTCATAAAGAGCGGTGAGATTAAGCACAATTATCTTTTTTAACTACTCACATCCATGTGGCTTATTTGCAGCAAAAAACCGGTAACATCGTTTGCCAATGCTAATTTTCAAAACTTTCAACACAAAAGATCGCTTGCTGATCCCAAGGACAAGTAAATGCGTCATAGGTATATGCCCAATAATGATTGAATTGATGCTAGCGTACCTCAATAGCAATAGTCATAACGATGCAAATTAGACGTCCCTCTCAGGGAGTAGCATCATTATCGTCACCAGCGAACTGCGAGTATATAATGGCCAACGCAAACTTTCATTTAGAAGCCAACTCTCGCTAAACGTGCTACATTCAAGCCTCTGCAATTTCATCGATAATAAATTATGCATTTTTGGATCAATCAATAACGTCGTCTTTCCCCGATGGAAAAAGTCCCATTTTGGCTGAATTTCCTGATAATACCGGAGGTTTGCAATGCCATAACCAAGCATAACGTCCATTGCCAATTGCTTCAGTCCAAAAGAGTGTTGTGTTCTCATCTCCCTATTCCACCAAATCGGTTTTTACAGCGCGCTTGAATATCTACTTGAAGGTACTTCAATCCAAATACCTCCATGACGTACCTGTTTTGAAGTGCATTCGCGATAATACTTTTTTAAACGAAAGAAAGGCGTTTTTTATTTACCAATCAATGCTGATCGAAAGACAACATTAATCCCTATATTTTATGCCAAGTTCCCGCAGCCTCATACTACATATCCTGTTTGGTTATGGCTGGGGTGTTACGCTGAACTGATCGACCAGAACATTGCGAAATAATATACGTCCCTGCAAAAACATCATAGGGTAATTGTAACTACCACTCATACTTATTTGTATTCAAATTGACATCCCTCTGAGTCATTCAATGTCGTCCCGTCTCATATGCCATGAACAATTATTTCATACAATAAATCAATGTATAACCATGCCTTAACCAGGAATTCCAATTACCGCAAAAAATAGGAAAAAATATATTCTACCAGCACAATAACAGCAGACCCAAATCGTGGAGTATCTACTTGAGTGGTTAGATTCAGGCGAGAAAGCCGGATCTCCGCTTTCGATTTACGCTAAAATTAAATCCCAAGGATATCCAGAGTGAATAGAAGAAAACAGAACCATTGCAATTAAACGCCATCTTTATTTTCATTGGTCCTGTTATTCTGGTGCGTTGTGCCAATAAAAAACACTCTGACAAATAGCTCAATATGAAACGTGAGTAATGAAGAAAATCCTGTTTTTATGCACCTCTGTTGCATATTACAAAATATAAATGCTCCCTCTTCTCTTGAAACAACTTTCACTTGGTATATGTGACGATGTTTGTTATCAGCATTTTCCGTGGTTTAACAATCACTGCCGACATAAGTTCCATACAGTAAATCTCAGAAGAATTGTCGGGCTATAAATAGTACATGCAGAACGATCGCGTGTGCTCACTCAGTCGGTTTGACTGGTTTTTTCAAACTGCGAGGGTAATTGCATTTCTTCACTAATTACGAGCTCCGGAAACTTACCAAAACGTTCTTTAAAATCATTTTGAAATTAATAAATGCACTGTTATACTTGAACGTATTCTCTGTTTCATTTTAAACAATGCGATTACCAGTACCCTGACAACAAAACCTAACTTCTATATTGCAGGCTATGCAAATCAACACCGATGATTGAATCGAAAACGAAGTCCCAGAGGGAAAAATAATGCATATTTGTAAGGCTGGCCTGTGACGTTACCTAAATATTGAGAACCGTACGAGGGGAGACCATTCCCC